>JAUMHH010225497.1:0-11952 GCA_032359455.1 Chlamys rubida
GAGCTGTCGCTGACTCAGTGTGTTTCTAAATATGATGTACCTGTCGCTTCTTCAAGCAGACTGTCTGAAAGTGACACAGAATTGGACACTGAGCTGAATGGACACGGGACATTTGAATTAGAATTACCAGAGACTGAACCACCTAAATTCGAGAACAAACGTTTTGGGGAAGCAGTATCTACACAGGAAATGACAGAGCTTATTGGACAGCAGGAAAATGTGAACACTAAAAAGAATACAGTTTGGGCGAGGGGTGTATTTGAAAGTTGGCGCCAAAATGGAAAAATGGCAGGTGGTGAAGTGATCCCGGAATTTCTTGAAATGACTGGTGAAGAAATGAACTACTTCCTGTCAAGATTCGTTATGGAAACGAGGAAGAAAGACGGGACCCCTTACCCTCCACGTTCTCTATACCTAATCATCTGTGGACTTCTCCGTCATTTCAGAGATTGCAATGTAAATGACAAAAACTTTTTGGACTCGCAAAATGGCGTGTTTAACAGTTTCCGGAAAGTATTGGATGCAAGAATGAAAGAGCTTCTCTCTAGCGGACTTGGTACAAACGTTAAACAAGCCCAGCCATTGATGCCCGAGGACGAAGCACTATTATGGGAAAGTGGTGTTTTTGGGGCGGACACGGCCGAGTCGTTACAGTGCACCATGTTTTTCTATGCATGTAAACGTTTTGGGCTTCGTGGACACGATGAACACCATGATCTTAAATGTGAGCAATTTGTTGTCGATACTGACCAGCACGGGAAATATGTAGAGTTCATGGGAAGGGGATGCAAAACGTACAAAGGAGGACTTAAGGATCGGGAAATGACCAGCAAGAATATAAGGCATTACTGTCAAGAAGGTAAGTTATTTTATTCTTAAATTTAGGAGATCAGGTTATAGAATGAAAATGACCAGAAATTGCTATGACGTGTCAAATTGGAAGCATTTTAATGAAATTTTATATTTTCCATAAATAATCAAAAAATTAGCGTTAACAAATATTTCTGAATTCAATTATAATTAGTTTATTTCACTTAATTTTAGGTAAATTGATAGTTATTAAAGATGATTAATAACATGATTTCAAAGGTTCCTATTTTTGCAAAGGAATATATTTTTTGTCATTGAACGTTTCAAGCCGATTTTTGTTAAGATTTTAGAATTTTAAGGGAATTATAGGTTGCATTGTATGGCAAATAATTATATAAAGTTTGTTTCGAGATCCGAATTGTATCGGATATTTCAAAAAACTTCTTTAGTAAAACCTTTCTAAACCAACCATTGTAGAATATGACGACCTATTGGTCCATCCACAGGGGCTTGACACGTTGCTATGACCCAGAATGAAATATTTAACCCCAGGGTCCGACCCTCATATCACTTGGGGGTTGGAACCTGGGGTTAAATATTTTATTCTGTGTCATGGGAGGGAACGTGTCGAGTGCCTGTGGTCCATCCAACCATGTCTGTAATAACTCCCCATTTGACTTTGTAGGTGACCGATGTATTGCGGACTACTTTCATATGTACATGAAGGCATTAGGAGGAGGTGCATTTTACAGAAGGCCTCTCGGGGGAAACCCAATTCGTTATGGAAATCAAGTCGTCGGCGTAAACAAACTAAAAAACATGATGAAAGTTATCTGCATCCGTGGTGGTCTGAAAGGAAATTACACAAACCACAGTGGTAAGCGCACATGTGCTACACAATTCTACATGGCGGGTGTAGATGAACAAGAAATAATGCGGCGAACTGGACACAGGTCGGAGAAATGTGTTCGGAAATATAAATCTGCCGGGGCGGCTCTCTTGGAAAAAGTGGGGGCTATCTTGGACCCTCCCCAAAACTCGAGACCAAAACGTAAAATCGCGGAGGAACCTGTCGAGAGGGAAAATGCTACGGGAACAAGCTTCAAAATGTGCAAACTGGAGAATCAGCCCGTTCCAAATCCTTTTCAGGACATAAAAAACCGTCCATTCTTTACCAACTGTCAGGTTTCTTTCAGTATGAATAAATGACTAAATACAAATCTGAACTTTAAAAAAAATATATATAATTTTGTGCAAGTGTTGTGAACAGGGAATCTGCTATATACATTGTATTGAGGAAACTGCTTTCGGTGAATTTTCAGTGATTGGATGGATAATGACCCATATTTTACAATTTTATTACAATTAAAGCTACGGGGAAAAACTGATGTGTTCAGAGTTTTTTTTCATAATTACTGCATAGAGTATGACCTCTCTCTATATATATACGATATATACGGCACAGGAACAGTAATTCTGACGACAAGCACAGTCCAATGGCTTAAAAAATAAGTTGCTATATACATTTGGTGTCCATTAACATCCAATTTGGGAAGTTAGTATACACTTTTGGTGTACAACAACTTCCGAGGATGGGAAGTTATTGGACAGCTAAGCTCCACCTTTTAACTGGGTATTGAGATTTATCGTACATGCAACTTCAAAGGAAAAACAGGCAGACCGTGATACAAGCTACACTACAGCTGCATGCAACTACTTCTACTGCTACACACTAGGTAGGCTATACAGTTATGTACACACGGCACAACAATCACAGTAGTTCATATCTGCTATCTAGAATTAGTTGGTTTGGTGTCCATAAGCTTGTTCCTAGTTTGATGGAGTGCCATACACAATTTCAGGATTGGGTTGCTGGAAGTGTGTTCTCCAACCTTCTAGGATTTCTGCTTGCGTTGAGTAAGTTGAGGAACCCACTGTTAACTCAGTCAAGGAGTTCTTGGTTGATGATTTACCCTTGTTGACGAGTTTAAAAAAGGTTCTGGAGTCCTCTCGCTTTGTTGTCATCAATTTCTGCATGTACGCATCCCCCCGTTGATCTATTTCAATACGCCGTGAACTTCTTAATGTCTTTTTGGTTTCCATACGCTTTGTAGCGGTCGGACCCGTTATCGGTTTTCCTGCACGCTTCCAGTTGTTAAGTGCCTCATTGTTACATTGTCGCTTCCCTGATGTCGGCATTCCACACATGGTGTTTCCCACGCCTTGCCATACTTGGCTTAGGCGTTACTGCCGTCGCAGCCGAGACAATAGCGTCGATTATCTCCCGAATAACAAGTTCTATTGATGGTTCAGCGCGATCCACCTGCCTCAGGTTTCGAGCTAGTATGACTTGGTATCGGTGAATATTCTCTTTGTCCCAATTGATACGGTGTGAAACTGTCTTTGGCGGAGGAATCACTTCTATTGTGAGATCCACAGATAGGGATGCACTGATTGGAAAGTGGTCAGAGGTATTACCGGGGACTTCGTCCAGCCTTTTAGTGTCGTGAGGTCCATATCTTTTGGTGTAGGTGGAGTGGACGAAGATGTGGTCGATTGTTGACCTGTCTTTCCCATTAGCGTGCTCGAAGGTGAAGTCGGTACTATAACCACAGGAGCTCATGAACTCTAACAGCTTCTTTTGTCTAGACGATGAGGCCGAAATGTCGCAGTTCCAATCACCAGCTATAATGATGTCATGCGAGTTGTGGTATTTCCTCGTGATCTCCTGTAGAATACACATACAGTCGTTATAGGCTTCCTCGCATCCTTTGCTGTTTCTGCATGGTAGATATACCGAGATAACGATTAGTGGTCTAGTGGAGTTCCTTATGATGATTCCACATATTCGATGATTTCCTTCGTCCAAGACACTGATTAGGTGATCGATGTTCCGCTCCCATATTATACCAACTCCACCATATCCTCGAGGACGTTGAGTAGGTGGGAGTGGGTCAAGGTCATCCACTGATTTCCCCGTCCAACACATATCAGGGAATGTTTCACCTATTTTACCTATCTCGTGGTTGAATAGCCAATGTTCCTGTATACAGATAATATTGGAGACTCGCGCAAGGCTCGCAATTAAGTCAGAAGTATTTACAAAGTTTTTACAGTTGAACGAGGTAACGGTTAGGTTACAAATTGGACTAGCGGTAGTTCCTGCTAAATTGGAGAGCGATTCCGCGGAGTCATCTCTAAAAAAGACTGGATACATTTGTTTGGGGTAGTATCGTGAATTACATGACCTCTTGTGGCGGCATCCAGTGCAGCAGCCTCCGATGAATCCGGTGTAGTATTACTAGTAGTCGATGTTTTTTTAACAGAGTTTGTCACTCGGAGTAAGTAGATTGTGAGCTTGTGAGGATGATACATTCCTGTCGGGGGTGTTTGTTTGAGTATAGAAGTTGGATTTTTCTTTGCACGGTAGGTCGTTATCCTGTGCACTTGCTTGATGTGTCGTTACGGTAGGTTTTACTATAAGAGGAGCTCCCGTCACATATTGACGTAGGTTCATCGGATATGGTGCATCCTTGGGTCCCGTGGGCAATAGGGGGTGATGAATGTTCGTATGTTTGACACCTGTAGATTCAACTTTGTGGTCCGGTTGCCGGATAGGGGCATAGTTAACGGATGTTTCCAGCTTGTCAATACGTGAAATAATATGATCCATTTCAACAGTGTGGAACTTCCTGCTTAATGTGCGCCTTTCATCGATGGACTCTAATTGTTCCTGAAGGTGTTCCAGTTTGGCGGCCATGACCATTGATTCCATGTGCGCAATTTTCTCCTGGAGTTGCATATTCCTGTTGTCCCCGGGATTTGCTTTTAGAGCATTGTGGTCATACACAGGTGGGTGTATAATTGTATCTGTGGTGTTCGATGGGGGAGATGGCCCAGTTTCTTCCGGAATCGGGACTGGGGTCTCTGCAGGATCCGCAGTGTTTGTGCTATCTTTACACGCTGTATACTGCATACGTAGGAGTCTATTTGTTTTTTCCAAGTCGTTAATTTTCGATTCTAGAGTTGTTAGATGTGCCTGTAGTATTGCCCTACTTTTCTGGTCCTGCTGTAGAGTAGCTCTTCCCTTCTTCAAATTATCATATTTGTAGTTTATTTTCTTGAAGGCGAAGATTTTTGGCTTCCTTACTCACACTAGGTTGCTTGTCCGAGTGCGTATCAGATGTTGATGCGCCCATGATGGCAGTCACTGGGCCTGGGGGTGGGGGTAGAGTTGGCGGAGTAGATGAAGCATTTGAATCCAACAAGTTTGTGTCCGCTTGATTTGTATCCGATTGAGCAGTAGTTAGCAATAATCTGTTCCTTACATCGCTGGATGCGGATGGAGTTACAGTCTGCAAATGGCCGCGTAGTGGAGTAGAATCCGGTGACCCCTGTTGGGTGATTGCTCTCGATTTTACTGTCACAAGTGCGGTATTGTTAATTTGAAGGGAATAGGGTGAAAGCTGATTCC
Organism: Chlamys rubida; assembly: GCA_032359455.1. NCBI lineage: Eukaryota > Metazoa > Mollusca > Bivalvia > Pectinida > Pectinidae > Chlamys > Chlamys rubida. Next base: position 5,285 of record JAUMHH010225497.1, read on the forward strand.
TATTTGTTGAGTTGTCAGAGTTAGAACGCGGGGTAGCAGCAGAATTTTGTAATGTAGACGAATTGTTCACACCAGTATTAGCGTCGGGTGGATTGTCAATCCGAGACTTTGAGAGTCACTATTGCGTTTGTTCTTTTTTGTGGCTTTCGGTTTATTGACCGGATTCATGGTCTGAAGAATATCTTCACATTGATTGATGATAAGTTCATTTAAATCTTTGAATGATTTGTCACTCATACTCTCCAGAATACTGCACAGATGGGTGAAGAACAAGGGAATGTTTTTACCGTTGGCTAGGACGCGCGAGGTTGTGTGATACAGATTCACCACATACGCACATTTGACGGTTGGTGTAGAGACTTGCCAGGAGTCTTATGTACAGAGACCATTCCGATCCTTTTTCCCAGATTTTTTTGTTATTGATTGATCGAGTTTATTGTCGAAAAACTTCACGAGTTGCACACGGTAAAACTCATACGCAGCTGCAGAGAATACCAGCACGATACCCCCATTTGTTGTTGTGATGTCACAGTCAAAGTCTCTTTTACTTGCCTTAATATTTTTTTCCAGTGCAGATTTTTTATCTAGAACAAAGTCATTGATCCTGGATTTGGGAATGTTATTAGTACTTGGAGATAATATTTGCTTTGATTGTCGAGCTCGACGAAGTTGCATGGACGCAGCCATTTTGGAATATGGAGGAGAGGCAAAGTTTTAAAACAGTCAGTAAAAAATTGCTAATCGTTGGGGAGACTAAACGCTAAAAAGTCACAAATTCAATAAAAGCTGATAAAAGTACATATAAAAGCACAAAAAGCGAATATACAAGTCACTAAGACTTAGACATCAATGGATGTGTTTATGTTCTTTATCTGCATTTTGTTAATTGATTGGTTGATGAAGGAGTGCGTGAAGAATGGCATACATTGCATGACATTAAATATATCTAGACGTCTAGTGAAGTCTAATTGTCGCAATAGTATTAATTAATATTTACACATCGTAGATTAAAAGGACGGATACAATTTGTGTCATGATCTTTCCAGTGCACGTTTAACCTATTTTTAAAACTATTCAAACTTTCGGAATTAACCACTTCAGCTGTTAAATTGTTCCAATTAGTAACTACACGATTGTTGAAAATATCCTTGGTGGTATGTTATTGTGTTTTACTCGCTGATTATGTGCTAGCTTTTTGTGATAGTGTATAGCTTGATTTGTTGTTTTCTGTTTGCTTTTTATCATGTTTGTCGCAAAAAAAAGCGCTACAGCGCTAATGTTTCTCTGTTTGATATATGCGACGTTAAATTAAATTTCTTGTATATTGTATCTGGTGTTTAAGCGGCATTGTTTCTTAAAAAGAGTTTAAGCTCGCTGATTATGTGCTAGCTTTCTGTGATAGTGTATAGCTTGATTTGTTGTTTTCTGTTTGCTTTTTTTCATGTTTTTCGCAAAAAATAGCGCTACAGCACTAATGTTTCTCTGTTTGATATATGCGACGTTAAATAAAGTTTCTTGTATCTGGTGTTTAAGCGGCATTGTTTCTTAAAGAGTTTAAGCTGGTGACCTCTAGTTGCCGGATAGGTGGATTCAGTAAATAATTTAAGACTTGTCTGCATCGTCCACACCACTCAGAATTTTGTACACTTGAATCAGATCAGCCCGTAGTCTTCTATATTCAAGTGTGGGCAGTCCTAGTCGTTTTAGTCGATCTGGGTAAGGCAAGTCTTGCAATGTAATTAACCTTTTAGTTGCCCGTCGTTGTATATATAATGTCTTTTGTTATCAACCTAATGATACAATCTTCTTTTAAATGCGACTTTGTTTCGTTTTCTTAAAAATGAAAATCTCTTGAAAATAGCTCAAAAGACCCATTTCCGATAGGTCAATAGAGCTATTATAAGTCTTTACAGCTATATAGCTCAATCGGCAGAGTGTACTGGACCTGCTTGCTAAAGTGTCTTTTACTGTTATGGAGCACATGTCGTGTACCGACCATAAATGTTCATAACGTTTGAACTTCCTCAATTCACACAAATGTAACGCCTACACCTGTCGGGTATCTTTGCTTCCCTCACGGCATCTTAAACGGCCATTAGAGCCTAGTTCATGTTTTCGACCCCAAGATGGAGTCCTTCATGTGATAAGTGTGGTCTTCATTACATAAAAACATAAATTAAGAGAAATGACTCAGCTCAGAAACACAACAATACACAGTACACAAACTAAATTTTTCCGGGAAAATGTGTCAAAGCTAAAACGGTATTTCCTTTTTCAATTTCCGCTTCGAGCCGGGCCAAATTCAGAGTAAAATGATAAAATATAGTCAATGAACAATCCTCAAATTGTATTTTACACTAAGAAAGCTTACTTCGTTCGCATCAGTGGGTAGATTTCCCACAAACACATCGTAGGTTGTCGCCCGTTTCGCCATGTTTGCTTCTGACCCACGTGGTTTGAAAATATACCGCGAAGGAGCGCCCCCTATGAAAATGTTTGGAACATTTCATGGAAGTACCACAACTCTCTCAAACAACGGAAATAAATTCAATATGATTTAAATGTTCACTTTTTACCTAATTTTGAACCAGTGGGACACATTAGGCATCGTCGTAATGTTAGTATTACCACGGACTTAGATAATTCCGACACGGAATTATATATAATGCTTTTTACGGTCCTTACGTGATTAAGGGAAAATATATAATCTTATATTTTGAACATAAAAAAGACTTGTTCAAATAACAATAATTAATTCTAAAAAATTAAAAGCAAAACCAAACACTCCACTACATCGGAAATGGCATGATGATATTTTAATTGTACTTTTTGTTCCCAGGGGCGGATCCAGATTTTTTTCAGAAGGTGTCACCGAGTTAAACCTGTTGGAATGGTGTGGGAGGGTAAGTGGCTTGGCCAGTGTAATACACAACTATTATCACCAGTCAGTAATTAAAAATTAATTGAATAATAAATGCACACGATAGATGCATTTAAAATAGATATAAGTCAAGGACAGGGTGCCACGTGCGCTCCAGCATATATACACTACACATCTCCAGCACACACGCAGGCATACACACATTGGGACATTTAGCCAGGTGGCATAGGACTATAGCAGCTAGTGCCGGATAAGGCAGCTCCTGAAAATTCCTCAAAATTGTATTGATTAATGTATATATGCTATTTGTATGAATGTACTGTAAAGCGCTTTAGAGTGGCTTATATGTTAGCTAGATAGGGCTCTATATCAAATGTTGTATATTATTATATTTAACCTTCGATTGTCAGGTCCGTGTGCTTACAGCTACAAATTTGAGTTTGACCACGGACTTAATTATAGTTGGTGACGTCACTAAATGTCTTAAAGTGAACTTAAAGGCGGATACAATTTTATATTTTAAACGTGCCCCCCATTTAGAAAACACCATGGGCCGAATGGTGACGTCATAATTGTTGTGTTATCAAACACTTTGACCCTCCCTTGGTAGATAGATGTGCTATTAACTAAACAAGTATATATACGATAAGTACATAATGTGAACTTAATGCCGAATGATATAAGTATATCAAATCATAAAGCGTACATTTGAATTTTCTATTTGATTCCAAAATTGGTAAATGTAAATATTGAACTGATTTCAGTTGGACAGAGGTAAATTCAACATGCAGTGCTTAACTGAACTTGCCTTTGTCCAGATGGCATTCATATGCTTATGAATATTTTCTGTGAACTACTTTAATTTTTAGTATACCTTCATGCAGATATCTCAGTTTTCCCGCTCTTCCCAAAATAAGGTCCTGGTTAACGGATAAATAACTGTTGTATTCGCAATGTCACTGTCAATGTACATTTTCCCGGGTAATATGTGCAAGAAGTCATGCAATCATTTGCACTTATAACCTCGACAAAGCGTCGGTTCTGACCCGAATTCTACATCCTCGGTTGGAATTTCCCTTATAGATCCCCTATCTACATATGATAGGTCACTAATTTGTCTTATGAACATAGCGGATAAATACATATACTCTCTTTGTCCCGTAAAACACAAATATATATTGCATTTTGTGTCCGATAACTTGTAACTTTGCATCTTTGTACAACATTATTCCTCCACCATGAGTCAGTGTCTCACGTGATTGGTTGCCCAGGCTAATAATAGACCGTACAACAGCAGTGGGCGGGACATCCGTCAATCAATAGCGTGACCCACTTTGTGTTGACTATGCACTATCTCGCATATAGTCCGCCGCTATTTATAGTCGAAGGAAGCTACGAATGTGGTCCGATAAAAGCATGGGAATTTAGGCGATACGGGCCTCAAACTGTCGATTTAACACCGGTAAGTAAATTATTAAATGCCGTTTTAGCTGCTTACGAACAGGTCTGATACAATTATGATGGCATATAACGTATATAATGCTAACAAAAATGTGCTTCAACAACCATAATGGCGGCAACTTTGCACGTTTTCCATCGCGCATTCACCAGTGAGCATGGAGGCGTGGCTTCACTTGCACAGTATTTTCCCCGGTGATATCAATACGCAATGAGCAGACGACACGTACAAAATGTAGTATAGACACCCATTGTATTTTTTGCTAAATGAACTATATGCAAGGTTTTAAACAAGTTAGAACTCAATCGGTATCTTGTGTATACCGATATTACAGCGTAAATAACTTGAGTTTTAACGACATAATATATATCGATGGCTGGCTGTGATGTAGTCGGCGGCACATTTGTTTCAAATATAAAAGATTTATTTTTTAGGAAATTAAATGAATAATTTATTTATAGTACTGAAATATAACATGTCATTGTCAGTACAAGCTTGGACGTAAATTTAACGTTTTTATATTCGAGTGAATGAATATTTCGAGCCATATGCATACACGTGACTTACTTACCAATGTGCCAAGTATTGTTTTGCTAGTTTTGACTGGTCCATGCATTATTACCCAGGTCAAAGGTAATAGTAGGTTATTAATATTTTTAGATAGAAATGTATCCATCTTTTGGCGATTTCTACATTGTTTTATAGAAGAAAAGCCCCTTTATTTATGCCGTGTAAGACTGAACCACTACGAGGCTCTCTTCAGGGATATATAATATGTATATATGTTAGATTATGTTCCCTGATATTTCAGATTGACCATTGTTAATTTGACACGCTCAAATATCTTTAACTTTTACTGTTCGGTTGGTTTTGATTAAACAAATAATACGTTGCTTTCTTCAAATCTGTGGACTTTCACTTTGTTACTTCATTTTGTTGTACACGTGAATTGGATTTAATGTTTAGAACGATATAATATGCCAAACTAAGTGTGGTACTTTGACAATATGTTAATACCATTTTATATCAATATAACTGACAAATAATTACTATTATATTGTTACCATGGTTTATTGGTGTATTTTCTGTTGACCACCGCCATTGCGACAATGAACAACCTTCATCTCGACTTCAGTTCTACTAGTATAATATGAACCAGACTTGGTACAAAAATTCCACTGGCGGCTCTTTCGGCCTTAAGTTAATTATCAAACCGGTTGGAAATCACAGATGACTGCCGCAAGTGCTGATTGGTTAATTATACCCCGCTTTCACCGAAACGGGGGATATTAATAATATGGGTCTGTCTGTCCGTCTGTCTGTCTGTCACGCTTCGTTTCCGTGGAATAACTACAACACATATTAACCGATTTTCTTCAAACTTGATCAAAGGGTTAAATGCCTTAAGGGCTCGGCAAAGTTCGATGACCACTTTCAGCGGACATCATTTGGAAGAGTTATGGCCCTTTGAATAATGAAAAACGCCATTATCTGCCGCGCTTTGTTTCCGTGCAATAAAGACAACACATGTTAACCGATTTTCTTCAAACTTGGTCACAGGGTTAAATGCCTTCGCAAGCTGGGTTTTGTTTCTGTACAATAACTATAACAAATGTTAACCGATTTTCTTCAAACTTGGTTCGATTTTGATGAAAATTGGTAAATTCAACCGCATCGGTTTCGTTGCCATAGCTAACACACGGAGGCTTCTGATTGGTCGAAATTTAGATATTGTTAGATTTTGATGAAAATTGGTATATAGGGATATTAGGGGACTGCTAATTCAACCGCATATGTTTCGTTGCCATATCAACAACACAAAGCCTTCTGATTGGTGGAAATTAAGATATTGTTCGATTTTGATGAAAATTGGTATCTTGGGGTATAAGGGGACTGCAAATTCAACCGCATAGGTTTCGTTGCCATAGCAACCAAATGGAGGCGCTTCTGATTGGTCGAAATTTTGATATTGTTTGATTTTGATGAAAATTGGTATATAGGGATATTAGAGGACTGCAAATTCAACTGCATAGGTTTCGTTGCAATAGCAACCACACGAAGGCTTCTGATTGGTGGAAATTCAGATATATTGTTCGATTTTGATGAAAATTGGTATACAATATGTCCTGCAAGAGGGAGATATAAATTCCATGAATTTGCTTGTTTCCAATAAATTTAAGGAATGGCTAGTCTGACAGGTATTATAATGTGATATAATGTCTCTTTGTCAGTTTACACAGGTTATATCTGTCTAGTCTGACAGGTATTATAATGTGATATAATGTCTCTTTGTCAGTTTACACAGGTTATATCTGTCTAGTCTGACAG
>JAUMHH010225508.1:0-11951 GCA_032359455.1 Chlamys rubida
GCCCTCTCTCCCTCTTGATTTCATGCTTGCCCTCTCTCCCTCTTGATTTCATGCTCGCCCTCTCTCCCTCTTGATTTCATGCTCGCCCTCTCTCCCTCTTGATTTCATGCACGCCCTCTCTCCCTCTTGATTTCATGCTTGCCCTCTCTCCCGATTGATTTTATGCTCGCCCTCTCTCCCTCTTGATTTCATGCTCGCCCTCTCTCCCTCTTGATTTCATGCTCGTCCTACCCTCTCTCCCGACTTGAATTTCTTCTCTCGCCGAAACCTTTTTGCCTCGCTCGTCTAGCTCGCATTTCTCGCCCCACCCCTCGTTTTCTCATACACCCGCTCTACAATACGCCCTCTCACCCATCATCAAATTTGTCTACGCCCTCGTTCACGCCCACCCTCCCCTCCCGTCTAACATTTTGCTCCACCCGAAAGCGCCTTTCCTTTCGGGATCCTTTTTCCTTATACCCTCTTCTTCTACGCTTCTCACCCTTGTGTTGACCTGTCGCCCTTTCGATCCTTTACGTTTTCCCCTTATTGTCTTACATCTTTCCTACTCTCTCGTTTCCCTTTTTAAATTCTTGCGTGATATTGTTTTTTGCTATAAAATAAATCAAGCAAGCATTAATATCCTAATATCATGGACAGGCATGTAATTATATTATTATTTCTTAATTGATGTTCACCATGGGGTAAGCGGTGCGGGGCTAATTTAATTCTCTGTGGAGTACTAGAGAAGTCTGTAGTCGGGTTCATAAAAATTCCTGACCCAAGGACTCATGTCTGTACCAGAATGTATCAAAGGATTAAAAAGCAACTAGAAAGTCTTCAGATATTAATATAAAGCGGCCTGTCTCTGTGTTAGACCCAAACTGAACTTTACGCCGGTGTACATTTGTTGTCAAGTTAAAGCCTTACTAGAATTTTTGAAATTCTAACGCGAGATGTGACGAGCTATTATGTATAATTAAACCATAGAGGGGATTAAAAGCGTCTCAAAATGTCCTAAATTTAATGCAATCGACGTATAATCAAAAGACCGGAGATATTTGCTGACTGCTTCCGGTATTACAGTTTCGGGCTTTGATTTTGCGGTGCTTTGATTGGCTGTACATATAACTCGGAGACGGAGTGGTGCGCAGGACAATTGTATTTAGGGTTTGATGTTGTTGTTGATTTATTGATACCACGTCTTGTTTACAAATATTAAACCATTGTTATTGATATGCACGCTTCATCTGCACATATAAACATTTCATCAAAGATGTAAGGGAAATGAGTTATAATGGTTTCACTGCTAACATCTGTTACACCAATATACACTTCCTGCACGCGAATTAGGCTGCACAGCGTATCTAGTCATGTCTATTTATCAGAACAATCGATACGGAAGTACAGCCATCCAAAGAAGAAGAATTAATAAAAGCTCCCCATCCCTTTGAGATTGTATGTATATTATAAATATCTAAGATTATTGAAATTATACTGTCAGAGCTATCCATCCGGAATAAACGTTATATAGTGACGCAGTAAAACAGTCACTTATAGAATTATATCTGCTGCAGACTTGTATATTTGGAAACCCATTAGTCCGGAAAATTTGCTTACCGGACATTTATATTGAAAGCTACAGTACAATACAGTTTGACTTCATTATACTGCCAACAGTCGGCAAGTTTTTAAGGAGGCTTGGCAATATATTGAGGACATAAATGAATTGTTAAGAAAGCAGAAAAAATAAGCATTGTGATATGTTGGCCCAAATCGAATTATAGCGCCGAACGTTACATTGTATATATCGAGTGGGTGTATGGAGGCTGTGTATAGCGGCCAGGGAATGTTAACATTGAAACACTTTGGCAGTTAAAGAGTCACAACATTGAATGTAGAGGTTAGAGAACAGGGAATGTTGACATTGAAATTCTTTGGCAGTTATCGAGTTATCGGGTCACAACATCGGACGATACAAGTGTCGAGGGGGCGTATATAAAAGTTAGAGAACAGGGAATGTTGACATTGAAATTCTTTGGCAGTAATCGAGTTACAAAGTAGAACGTGTATCGAGGGTGACGTATATATGGAGACATTATTTAAGAGTACGGAGAATGTTGCCATAGAAATGTATCTAATATTAGGAGTGAGTACATCTACAGTACGCACGACACCATTTTTCAGTAAACAAGTTGTCTTTCTAAATATAGTTTTCAAAATATCATAGCTATAAACACTTGTAATAAACAATGTCAATAAACTTGTCCAGAATATGTAATAAACAATGTCAATAAACTTGTCCAAAATATTTTACTTACAAGTACATTGTTAGTATTACGCCATTGTGTCCTGCTTGCGTTGGTAAATGGATCCTGACAAAATAACTTTAATTTCGAATAAGAGCGGTATGTACTTCAGATTCTTTTTTCTCTCTGTATTTAGCTTAAAGCACCGGAAAGGAAAACCTACAACATCACTATTTCTCATTTGTAAACCTACCCTATAAAAGACAATTACTTATTGCCAAAACCACTATTTAAAACAAAATGTTATTGATTTCTCGAATCTCAGTCAAGATAAAATTTGGATGATAACGAATGAGGATCCGGATATTGCAGAAAATGAGCACATTTAATGATTGTACTATTGTGATGAAAGGTACAACTCTGGTCTGCATGTTGTCCATTACAACATGATGCCCACAAGTTTTATAATCTTTGTGTGGTGTCAAAAATCATATAAATATTTTATGTACCTCGCTCCTTGATGGGCCCTTGATTTGGTTGATTATCCTATTGATGGATACCCGGTGTATTTAGTGCTGTCTACATACCATTGAAAAGATTTAACTTATTAAAATTCGAATAGTTTCTCCTTCAAACCAATCCCCCTTCACCCACGTGACGGATCCGGATATGTCGACTTTTTTTAAAAAGCTAAATGGCGTCGAAGTTAAACGAAATGATATACAAGAGAGGTATATACGTCTGGATCTGTTCTGTGTTAAAATACGGGGAACAGTTTTGACATTAACTCTCATTCCGGGCATTAGGGGGAATGGTAATAATACTTAAACTACTTTTTATATCATTTCGGCATATGTCTTTTAATACGTTTTTCTATAACTTTAAAATGATTAAGGCAGGCAAATCGTGTTTTGTTTCTTTCTCTTTTTTTTTTAACAAATTACTTCTGTTTGTTGTAATTTCCTCGTTTAAGAATATCCAGATAGACGTGTTTCTACTGTAGTGAGAATGGTATTGCACTTGGGTGGCTGATTCGATTTTAACTGCATTTTATCTAAAACAGTTTAATAGCCAACCAAATATTCCCTATAATTTTATCAAATCAGTGGGAGTTGATGAATCCAACGCTTTCAAATGTGAAATCAAGATTATTGTATTTTCTAACTATTTTGTATGAGGTTATACACCTAGCTTGTTTAAACTAAAATAGCCATAGTAACAACGTTTGTATATGTAAATGTTTTGCTTCAAGTCTTGTTTAAAGAAACATTTCGAATAGTAGCATTCCGCAGACAAAAAATCGTCAGGATCCGGACCAGCTCCGCTCCGACTTTTACCCCGTACTGTCATAACGTTTGATCGCTTTCTCTTTCACGTTGAAATGTGTTTTTCCTAACGGGATTTGACTGGTAGGACGCTTTTAAATCAGATCAATTGAATTCCGTATGATCAAAAGACAAAACAAACTGTGAGAAAAGATCGTTAGTTTCTTTGCGAACCTATATCAATCTATTAATAGCTGTAAGACTTGATTTGATCATATAAATATGAACCTTCTTTGTATCAAATATGGCACGGCGCTCCTTTATATAATAATGTAGACTGTTTAACATACTAAGTGGTCGGAATGTGAACGGGCTCTGTTGTTTGAAATTGTAGCCAACACAACGCCCATTGGAAAAAAATTTTCAAAACAAGTACATGAATTCCAGTGCGTCTTTTTTTAAACAAAAGTTTAACAATTTACACTACAAGAGCTCGGCTTATATGCATATTTACCATGATCAAGAAACATGAATGATTTATGTCGACACTGAAACCTTAGTAGTCTTGACATTTCTTCATTTCTGTTCAAATAACCTTGTTTGTCTGGACATTTCTTTGTTTTTCATAGAACAGCATCTCGTTAATCCGGACATTTCATTACCTGTGTGAAATATAAATGTACAACCTTGTTAGTCTGGACATTTCTTTGTCTGTGTATAACAGCATCTCGTTAGTCCGGACATTTCATTACCTGTGTAAAATAGAACCTTGTTAGTCTGGACATTTCTTTGTCTGTGTACAAAATGTATAACGGCATCTCTTTAGGCCGGACACTTCATTACCTGTGTAAAATAGAATCTTGTTAGTCTGGACATTTCTTTGTCTGTGTATTACAGCATCCCTTTAGTTCGGACACTTCATTACCTGTGTAAAATAGAACCTTGTAAGTCCGGACATTTCTTCGTCTGTGTATAACAGCATCGCGTTAATCCGGACATTTCATTACCTGTGTAAAATATAACCTTGTTAGTCTGGACACTTTGTTTTTAACTGTGTATAACAGAAGTTCGTTAGGTCAGACATGTTAGTGTACTAAATGTTTGTGTAACATTATTACAGAACCTTGTTTTGTCCCAGAATAGGGAAACAGGTATTATTGCTGATTAATTAGTATAAACACCATATCCTAAATAAAAATAACTATATAAACTTTATTTATTTTACAACAAATATGAAACAAGATTTTCAAACTTATATGAATCAGTCATATTGTCCCGGAAAGAAGCTTGCAAAGGGTATTCATGTAGGAGGAAACCGGAGTACCCGGAGAAAAACCCACGTTTTCGGGCAGGTGACCCAATACCTTCCACGTCCGATCGGGGAATCAAACCCCGGCCGCCTTGGTGAAAGACAAGTGTGTTATTCGACTATCCTATATATGCCCATATCGGGATACTTATGAACGTGATACAACTCAAAACAGAAAACAGGTACCGATATTACACAAAACAATAAATATGAAATACAGATGTCAAATGTCTCTCTTTATTTCATTTACTTCATTTACCATGTTTTTGTTTTGTCCATCTGTCTGTACTTTACGCCACTACGCACTTGACAATCTGAAAGAAAAAATAAACCCGGTTTGGAATAAACAATGGTCAGATATGTAAATATACTCGTATGCAGCACTTACGTCATTTCAAAACAGCACAAGATATAAAAGATAAATTGGTAAACAAAACCCTATATGGATTCGGTTATAGCATGTTCTGTGGATTTCTGTAGAACAGACGTGATCTTGTCAATAAAGCGTGCTGGACGTGCGCCAAGGTCAGCGCGAGATCGTCCCACTGCAGGAACGTATCTATTGTCTTCATGTTGTATACTTCCGCATCTAAATAAATAACTTGTATACAAATAAGAAAGGCTGATCCACTCGGCAGTCTGCCGCAATATTGTCTGTGACAACAGACCGCGAGCTGAATACAACCCGTGGTGTTTCTGACATAAATGCACCTTGCAACGTTCCCTTTACTACGCGAGCTCTAGACGGCCACAGATAGTTGGAAACATGAGTTTGGTTTCTATAGAATCAGAAATATTGGAGCGGAGCCCCGTTACAGACGATACGACATGGGGAAATTCATCATTGCGTATACATACTCAATGTTTTACTGATAAAGCTCCCTGCAACGGCAACATAACAGCAAGTCGTCTCTCATTAGGCACAGATTCGCGTTAATGAACAAGCAGTGATGCTCCTAACAGACAGATTAGCGCGGCTCTCGTGCATCAGGCGCTTCTACCTCTGTGACAGCGAACGACGATCCAGTGTGAGATTTTAAAACGAATTTATTTGTATACATAAATAAAAAAATAATCGGATTTATATTATATTTTTATCAATGAAAATACAATATGCATGCACGTATCTGGAAAGTTAACGATGTGCATGCCAAGTTTATCATACAGCCAAGCTAAGGAGCGGTGGGGGTTGGGGGTCCGCCCCCTCCAAATAAAAATTAAATCTTGATGTTCTGCGGTGCTATCTGGTAATTTCTGAGAGCAACGTATATTAGTAACCGGTATTTCAGAAAACAATGTAAGTAAAAAGACTCCTAGTGAAATCGGCAGCCAGTACCCTATATCATCATAAAGAGCAAACACCGCCAAATTTGATATTTTTAAAACCGTACCACTGTTTAATAACTTAACTATGACCATGCACATTATAATCACAAATTAAATTGTACATGTGAAGTTTTTAGATGCTCATGCAACTATTTTGGGGGGTTACGTGACAGCTATGCGCGTGCATGGTATCTGACGAACATTTGTGTGTGACTAGTTCGGTATTTGGAAACAGTATCTATTGAAGCGTGTATAGCTACATTATGTAGTTTAAGAGGCTTCGTGTCATTTGTCTCCTGGGCTAAACTTGTTTATTGTCATTCAACTTGTGACGGTGTTAAAGATACGGGCTGACAAATACGGGATAATATACGCAAGGTAAAACACAATCAACTGTTAGATTTTAGGTAAAGCACATTTTTTTCTAAATTCATTACAGTAATAATACATATTATTTATCGACCTGTATATTTTATAAAATTACTCTAATGCGCTTAAATTACTGTTAGACGCTTAATTCCATTTCTTTCTTGATTCTAAATATTTGACTTCAGTTTATTTTTTGTAAAATATTTTGAAATGGAGAAAATAAAATGTCAAAAATGTCAACAACAAAAAAACAATATACAAATAGATCCATAATTGCAGAATTTCTCATTAGTTTCACAAACAAAGAATGGCGATATATTTCTGACACAAGGACATCGGTAATCACGTGGTCAGCATCAGTTCGGGAATGTTCGGCAGTGTCCGGTAAATCTAAAAAAAACTAGAATCGAGTGGTTTTCCGGTTATTTCAGTAGGTAGCCGGATATTCATAAGTGATTTCCGAATGCGATAAGAGTTTGAAGCGAACGATGGATGGTATTGTAACAGGCATCTCTAACTGACGAACAACAGATGAAAATACATGTAGCACTGGAACAAGGAAATGAAAATTGCAACAGACATCTAATTATTTTCTCACGGTCAGAAAAAATTTCGGGTGAAGGCTGTGGTAGATCCTATTGGGATTAAAACGAGGCTCACACTCTGTCACTGGGATTAGGAATCAATAATGTTTCATTTTTTTTTAAATATCAGCACGTGTCACATCCAACTGTGACCAGGGAAAGTATTAAGTTTTAATGTACAGTGATCAAACTGGGAGAAAAGATCGATTAATCTTGACAATCGTGGCAAACTGGTAGAAAGACAGAAATTAGGAAATCGGCGGCGAAAAACAGCACGCATGTATTCAACTTTACTTTGGAATAGAGTTGACGCATTTTTTTTTACATTTTTACCTTAATGCACATCAACAGGAGTCATGCTCTACAGCAAACCATCATCCGCCAAAGTTGACGTGCATAAGGCGACATGGATTACCAACGTTAACGAAAATCTTCCTCCAAAGAAATGTTTCTGCTGACTTTGCGAAACAATATTCAGTTCGGCCGCGTGCTTGATAAAACGGGAAAAACATAAAGTTTTATTTAATAGAGACAGTAATATCCTACAATATGACAATATTTAACAAACATCATGATATGTATTTTTTAAAAAGCTGGGATTTTACACCATCATGAATATTAAAATATGTATTTCAATCCTTAGTTGTCGGGTTGTGAATGTGTAAAGTCATAAAGGGGATTATAGGCATCTGCCCCTTTTCGCTGTATTCTACATCTTTCGAAACACTTTCGAATAAGTGCTTCTTTCTTTCGAATTTCTAGTAAACACATAAGATGGCGTTGTAGACACGAGTATGTGACACGCAAAGAAATCTGAAAACGTTTGAACCTATTTGTTCATTAACTGAATTGTAATGTGTACTTAAAATAAAGGTACCATGGCAAGCACACCAAATTAAGATATTGTGAATAACATTTTTTTAAATTCAGTCAGTTTTATTGCCATATCGTATGACGTTTAATATTGAATATGCAAATGTCAGCCAATCGTAAAAGGACCATTAAAGTACTGATGTTAATAATGTTTAGATATTTCACATAACGCATTTGCCTCGGAAATAAGCTGACATACTGGGCATGTATACAGCCAACATCTTAATCCGTAGAATTAAATATTTAAACATTAATTTCAACTTTAGTTAAGTAACCAGTACAACTGCCACGTTTCGAAAATTGTCACGTGATCACCCATCATTTTCAAATAATTTACATGTTATACTATAATGTTCGGTGATTTGTGAACGACATATTGTCCTCATTATCGAAGGAAGCGGACGTCTTTCTGGTTTTCCGTTACTGCAGCGGAATGCTATTTCGTCTTGTAGTCTGTTTTGAAATTGAGATAAATGACGTGCTTTGTTTTTATCTTTTCATTTTAGATATTTTGTCTTTTCTTCATTTCATCTGCGATTTTCATTTTTGAGAAATGAGCAGACGATAAATATACATGTATGGCCTTCGTGGTAGGGTGATATGAAAGTTTGTTTACCCGAAGTGTTTATACATGTATTTACATGCCACAAAGAAGCCACTAAAGATAGTATTAAGATGATGTTTGCAGATATGAAAATCTGCTATCTTTCTGGAATTCATGTCATTATAATGTTCGGTGATTTGTGAACGACATATTGTTCTCATTATCGAAGGAAGCTGTCGTCTTTCTGGTTTTCCGTAACTGCAGCGGAATGTTATTTCGTCTTGTAGTCTGTTTTGAAATTGAGATAAATGACGTGCTATGTTTTTATCCTTTCATTTTCGATATTTTGTCTTTTCTTTATTTCGTGTGCGAAGAATTGAGAAGACGATAAATATCCATGTATGACCTGAGTGGTAGGGCGATATGAAAGTGTGTTTACCCGTTGTGGCGATACATGTAACAAAGCAGTCACTAAAGGGAATATTAAGATGAGGTTTGCAGATATGAATATCTGCTATTTTCTAGAATACACTTCTAAATTCAGTACACTCACGTTATCCCTTTTGACACACTTTCACAATGGCCAAACAATTAAAAGATACCTTTTAGACAGTGCGGATGGTAGTTATATGTAGCTTACAGTAAAGGAATCAACTTGTAAATCGCACGGCGATCAAAAGTGTACTTACGGAAACCACGGCAGTGCCCCGTTCTGTTGTAAAAAAAAGAACAAAGATTTTTGGTTGATAACATGCTATCGTAATCTTCGCTTTTATAATTTGTTTCCATATGAACAAAACAGGATCGCTTTGTCAACTCTCACAGCTGTGTTTCCAACGTTGAAAAAAGGGATTCTTCAAGCCAATCGAAAGCTAGATTGAAGAGGTTCTGCATAAGGGTATATTTCTCACGGCGGAAATGATCATGCGATAAGTTAGGGAAATTCTCTAAGATAAATGCACCTGTTGGGTTGGGATCATAAAATGTACATCTAGATACACATTACACGTACAATATACGGACAAGGTAGTGCCATTCATCACAACTTGCTTGTCATTTGAGCAAAAACCGATACCATATCAAGCGTTATTAGGCCTCGTTGCGCCCAGATTTTAGAACATTCCGCCAAAATTTCCCTTGAAGTTTACATGTATATAGATAGATATTGCGTGACTTTAGCTCATTAAATATCTCAAAAGCCATTTACTTTGCAAAATGAAACATTAGTCGTTTCAACGTGCGATTTTCCTTAATGATTCTAATGTAAGTATATTCGAAATATTTCAGACATCATTCATATCCGACGTTTCAAGATATTTGGGAGAAACCGTTAACATAACAGAATTGATCAATGACGAAAGACATACAAAAAAGCCTTCACATACAGCTGCTGAAGACTCCGGTTGATAAATAGGACCGAGAGGGGCTTCTTGGAAAATCTATAGATTATATAAAGGTTTTTTTTCTTTATGGGAAAAAATTCTGAAAGTAGGAGCATCTAAACGCATTTGTTCATGTTTTCCTATAGACCGGACCTAAAGAGCTCCTATTAGTGCAACGAGTCAGAAACGAGACATTTTCGAAATGGTATTATGCAACAGGGCGATTGAAAACATGAAATATATGTTTTTTATGAAATACATTTTGTATATCATGGAATTTAAGAAATCGATAGCATTATGACATAAATACTATCCATGAACCACTTCAGAACGCGCTCAACGATGATTAGGAGTCAAGGTTAAATTGTGTTTGGCCCGTACGACCGATGAGGCAAGAGTTTCTAGTACAACTCGAGAAGCGGATAGTCAAGACTCGGAGCGCTCATTTTTTCCAGATAGAAACATAACATTAGCAATATTCATGCGTACAAATTGAAGGAAATGCATGCCTTATATAAGGCATTCTTTTAAGCACATTTAAAATTGAAAGTGCTGAATGTATCTGGCTTTTTGTTTTGACGCATTTTTCAAACTTAATGCGCACCAACAGGCGTCATGCTTCACAGCGAAACGCCACCTGCCAAAGCTGACATGCATTCGACGACATGGATTATCGACGTTAACGAAAATCGTCCTCCATAAACTGGTTGCTGCTGACAATGTGACTTTTTTTTCACTTGCGAAGTATTCGACAAAATAATAGTCGGAAACAAAAACGAAAAACAAACTACAGTGGTCGAACTTGGCACCAATCCATTGCCAATACCGTTGTTTACCTATGATGCGATCCAGGAATTATAATTGCGCAGCATCAAAAAGGGAGGTGAACACCTTGGCAAGGGAGATAACTTGGAAAAGCAGAAAATAGCCATATTTGTAGCTTCATCTTTATGAAGAAGGGAGAATAATCTAAGGCGACATAATAAAAGCTCTGAGGTGGAACACTTTCTAGCGATTATACCTTATGAAATGTTACCCTTTCCCCTAATTAACTTTCCATCGATGTAAGACTTTATTTGGAGATACAATATAAGTGTTCCAGGGCCCGTGTTCATAAAATCCTTCTCATACTAAAAAAATGACCATTTCATTGGAAGATAGTACTCAATTTCTCATCTATGAACTATTTTTAAAATGTCTAAACTGTAGAAGATTTGATGTCCTTTCTCACTTAAATTAAAAACTAAGCTTTAACGGAAAATCAAAAGTTTGATTATAGGAGTGATTCAACGCCTTCAACGGTACAGTTTTATTATAAATACAATATGTACGAAGTATAAGACTCTTTCACGCTCAGGGGTCTATGCTAGGGATATTCCATCCTAAGGGTTTTCATATATTGGGTAAAACCCGAGAGTTTTCGAGATTTATGCACCAATTTGAAAATCCCAAGAGTGGAATTTCTCTATTCCATACCCTTTGTCGTGAAGGGGTATTTTTCTCTAATTAAAATCACAAGAAATAGCACAAAAACCAAGAAAAGACCATCGCAATTTCGGCTTCGCAGTATCAAAATGTTGCCAATTTCGTGACGTGACGTCATTGTTGTCGCATTGTGACGATACGCAAATGATCTGGGTGATAAGATAGAAATTTCCTATCACTGTAGTTATAAAGGTAGTGCTATCTCACTGAATTGTTACGTCACAGAAGTTATAGTGCTATCTCACTGAAATGTTACGTCACAGAAGTTATAGTGCTATCTCACTGAATTGTTACGTCACAGAAGTTATAGTGCTATCTCACTGAAATGTTACGTCACAGAAGTTGTAGTGTTATCTCAATGAAATGCTACGTCACAGAAGTTATAGTGCAATTTCAATGAAATGTTACGTCACAGAAGTTATAAAATATTACGTCACAGAAGTTATAGTGCTATATAGTACGTCACAGAAGTTATAGTGCTTTCTCACTAAAATGTTTCGTCATAGATATTATAGTTAACAGTTAAAGTATGGGTATGAGGGATATAGCAAGTTTATGATCCCCCGAGGCCAGGACTATTTCCCGA
>JAUMHH010225519.1:0-48138 GCA_032359455.1 Chlamys rubida
CAGTGTATTTTGTTAAACACGTCAGAGTGTCTTGTTAAACACTTCAGTGTGTCTTGTTAACTACTCCCACGTGTCTTATTAACACGTTAGTGTGTCTTGTTAACTACTCCCACGTGTCTTGTTTACACGTCAGTGTGTCTTGTTAACACTTCAGTGTGTCTGTTTAAACACGTCAGTGTATTTTGTTAAAAACGTTAGTTCGTCTTGTTAAACACTTCAGTGTGTCTTGTTAACTACTCCAATGTGTCTTGTTAAACAATTCAGTGCGTCTTGTTAACACGTTAGTGTGTCTTGTTAACACGTCAGTGTGTCTTGTTAACACGTCAGTGTGTCTTGTTAACACGTCAGTGTGTTTTATTACCTACTCCCACGTGTCTTGTTAACACGTCAGTGTGTCTTGTTAACACTTCAGTGTGTCTTGTTTACACGTCAGTGTGTCTTGTTAACACTTCAGTGTGTCTTGTTAACACGTCAGTGTATTTTGTTAAAAACGTTAGTTCGTCTTGTTAAACACTTCAGTGTGTCTTGTTAACTACTCCCATGTGTCTTGTTAAACACGTCAGTGTGTCTTGTGTCTTGTTAACTACTCCCACGTGTCTTGTTAAACACGTCAGTGTGTCTTGTTAACATCTCAGTGTGTCTTGTTAACACGTCAGTGTGTCTTGTTAACTACTCCCACGTGTCTTGTTAAACACGTCAGTGTGTCTTGTTAACACGTCAATGTGTCTTGTTAACACGTCAGTGTGTCTTGTTAACATGCCAGTGTGTCTTGTTAAAAACGTTAGTTCGTCTTGTTAAACACTTAACTTAACTTAACTACTCCCACGTGTCTTGTTAACACGTCAGTGTGTCTTGTTAACACGTCAGTGTGTCTGTTTAAACACGTCAGTGTATTTTGTTAAACACGTCAGAGTGTCTTGTTAAACACTTCAGTGTGTCTTGTTAACTACTCCCACGTGTCTTGTTAAACAATTCAGTGTGTCTTTTTAACTACTCCCACGTGTCTTGTTAACACGTCAGTGTGTCTTGTTAACACTTCAGTGTGTCTTGTTAACACGTTAGTGTGTCTTGTTAACACTTCAGTGTGTCTTGTTAACACGTTAGTGTGTCTTGTTAACACGTCAGTGTGTCTTGTTAACATGTCAGTGTGTCTGTTTAAACACGTCAGTGTATTTTGTTAAAAAACATTAGTTCGTCTTGTTAACACGTCAGTGTGTTTTCTTAACACGTCAGTGTGTCTTGTTTACACGTCAGTGTGTCTTGTTAACTACTCCCACGTGTCTTGTTAACACATCAGTATGTCTTGTTAACACGTCAGTGTGTCTTGTTAACACGTCAGTGTGTCTTGTTAACTACTCCCACGTGTCTTGTTAACACGTCAGTGTGTCTTGTTAACATGTCAGTGTGTCTTGTTAACACGTCAGTGTGTCTTGTTAATACGTCAGTGTGTCTTGTTAAAAACGTTAGTTCGTCTTGTTAAACACTTAAGTGTGTCTTGTTGAACATGTCAGAGGACAAAAAAGGACTTATTAACTACGTTTAGAGAACAACCGATGATCTTATCTACGTTCTGTTTTCCGGCTAAATTTAGAGCATGATGCTATTGTATATTATATAACAGCCTAGGCCAACCCTTGCTTCTATATTACTGAAATATCAAATTAAATTTCTGTAATAACAAACGGCATTTTATAATACGAATATCAATAACCTTTCAACGTATATATCATAAGTAATAATCTTAAACTTTAACGGACAATCAAATCTATAGAGCAGTCGTGATTCTTGACAAATATTTGTGCGTCCATTAAAATTGGTACACTTTCAGAATGCACACACATTAACAATTGGGTGTTAGTCATTTCATTCCCTTTGAAAATATGTGATTTTCGACGTGTATTGAAATCGACTTTTTACAAAACCCCGACCCTTCCCGTTTTTAGATCGCCCCATTGCAATTATACAGCGATATTGTACAAGTGTTACGCATTTGTATTCAGCGCCATACTTATTGTATACATGTTATAATATAATTATATGTTTACACCTCTACACCATCCCATCGACCAGTTTGTTGAAATCACACGGGCGTTCCCTAAACAGCTAGTTTTGAATGGCCGCGATAATTATTTCCCACGTCAAAAGAGCACTCTCATTTACTGACGAACGGCATTAAGTTTAATACCCTCCCTAGTAGGTAGGTGTCTAAAAGCATGGTAGTCTTAACAGTGTCCTACAAACATATGAAAGAGAGATAATCTATAAAATGTTATACATACGCTCAAGAATAATTAAATGAATAAATGAAATTTGAAAATAATATATATAAAAATAACAATTAAATAAATAAATTTATAAAAACATGATATCAAATCAAACATGTTTTGGATTTATTTCATGTCAATTTCAATTTGCTCCATTTAAGATTTAAATATTCTTAAAACTTCGATATGAGAGAAGATATAGAAAAATAAGCACTGCGTAAAGCTAACCATGCTTTTTGCCACTAACATGCATTACAATATTGCAAACTTTGGATTAACACACGTGGTGAAAAGATGTGGAATCCATTGATGTTATTTGTTAAATCATCACATGGGGGCATGTAGCAGTTAAATAAAAGTTCAAAGGATTGATTTTATGTCGAAAATTAATGTCAAGATCGATATTTTTTCATCGTGAATGAAATTAATAACGCTGATAATCCATATATCGTTTTCTACATCAACCGCTACATGTTTCATACAAATATTAATAAAATAATATCTCAATTTAGCGAATTTTCTCATAACATCTGAATGATTTTTATTTTGTGATTTCCTAATTTTTCAAGTAGAAAACACAAAACAAGCATTAGAAATAACGTTTTGTCAATCTTCGCCAGGTTTTATCCTCCCTTGATAGAACTCGCCTGGAGATCAAGCTTAATTACTCTGCTTGTCAAATAATCAAAGTAACGAAATCAAACGGATCTCTGTTAAATGAGCTCTAGATCTGTTACCAAATACATATAGGTAACAGAACGAAGTTTAACATTAAATTGATATATTTATATTTGATTTACATTATGACATGTACGTGTTGTGAGACTATAACACTGTTTTGTCATGTGACTAATATTGTGACGACAACCGTCTGTTGGAGACCACAGTGGCATTGCTTTTCCAAGAAAATCACGAAAGAGAATCGTATGACTCACAGAGAAACGAGATGAGGGACACAGACAAAGAGTGACGTAGAATGAGACAAAGAGTGATATAGTGTGAGACGTAAACTGTAGTGGGAGACATATTGTGACGTAGTCTGAAACATAGTGTGACGTAATTGGCGTCGTAGACTGACGTAGTGTGTGGCAAAGATTGACGTAGTGGGAGACATATTGTGACGTAATGGGAGACCTATTGTGACGTAGTGGGATACATACACGTAGAATTGTGTAGACATAAAGTGATAATGTGGAGACATACAGTGCGACATAAAGTGAGAAATTGAGATAATATAAGACGTTGAGTGACGTAGTAGGAGACATATTAAGAAATACTACCATGAAATCACGTTATGTAAAACGTTTCTTTGTACCGATTGCTGGGGGGGACATGTTTAAACAAAAGTTATAACAGTAGAAAACAATCTTACCACAAACATGTCGGATAGCCCTGTACTAATGTGAGCGTATGCCATGAGTGCAACTATGGTACAATCTTCACAACTACCATATGTATCGGCTATACAAAAAATATCTATCTTTATGACAGTAAAGAGACCAAATTTAGGACATCGAGTACGTCTGTAACATTTAACAATGATACAACAATCATCGACTAGCGACGTGTTAAATTACTCTTGTTTCGAGCCTGAATAGCATAATGGAATTCACTTTAATCTGTACGTAGACTAAATCTCTATGTCCTACACAAGTTGTAATCCTTGTTAGGTACGAACGCTTAACAAAATATCGTCCTGACCTAAAATGGTCTATTCTGTAATTCTAATTAGGTCAATCATAATGCGTTAATCAGGATTTGGTATACCCATAACACGATCAAAGAATTATTTAAGGTGAAGAAATATATATGTATATATCATAATATTTATACAATGATCATATATTCACCGTACAACTTTAACACAGCATTTGTTTCGACTTCCTGAGTCAAGAACAAAGTGTGCACTATCAAAATTACTTCGATATTCTTTCTTTCTTTTACCGTTTTTACAGTAATTTCGCATTTTCCTTATCGATACGTCTATTCAACCATTCGGTCCTGTAATATGTGATTGTGTTGATGGACTGTAACTGATATACAGTAATTAGTGAGATATAATAAAGAGGTGTATCGGGTTATCATTTTCTATAGAAAAGCAGGATATGTTTGTTTTTTATTGAAAGACGAAATACAAGCTTATCCTGCTTCTATATATTACAATCTTTCCGAACACTAATTAATGATAAGGATACGGGCATCTTCACAAGATTCTTTGTTATGACATTTTATCGATGGCTCTTCTAGTTGTTCTACTCATCATTACCAGTGTCGGTACGTATACATTGTACCATCCAGTTAAGGTTACAGTTGCATTTTAAAACTGTATACTGTGTCATGTTTCTAGGCGATTGTTTTTATACGAGACTGGTAACAAAAACATGACCAAGTCCTTCAATGTTACATTCTGATATATAAGTAACAGGAACTTTATTGAAAACCTCGATTGCACGTGTATACACCTTCTGGGCTTGAAATCAAGAACACTAAAGACTTCTTCATCATCCGCTGTCATTGATCTTGTCTTTCGATACGACAAACGGGGAAGGCTTACTACCACGAGTATGATGAGTGGGATAATTCCGATTTTCCGTTACTGAACTTTTCCTTTCTTGATTGTAACGCCCGTGCTCCCCAGCTTATGGTGTTTACATGCTGTATTTTACTACGGTTTCCGAGACCTTGCTCCGAATATCATGATTTCCGTGATGGATGTCGACTGCTGATGGACAAGCTTAGAACACAGGGCTTTCAAAGGTGCAGATTGATGACGGCTATAAACACTTGTTAAGACGGCCATCATAATGTCATTGGGAAGTATGTTCTTTCTTTGTGTGATATGAAGGTCGATGATTTGTATTGTCCTCATTAACATCCTTGTTCTTATATTGTGACTACTTCGTTCTCTCTCCGAAGAGTTGACATTACTTTGATATAACTGAGACTACATGGCGGGTGTCGTCGATGAAGCAGAGAACGCTTACCCTTTTGACACACATGGTCTTACATTAAACACACTCATGCTATTTTGACAGCTTAGGTAAATTTTGATTAGATCGAGGGCGACATCATATGTATACCTTTTTTGTTCATCGACGTAGTTAATATTTCTTATTGAATGATAAGATATGTGAATGACAAAACGTTTGCACCGGTTAAAAATGATGACTGGTAATAACAGAAGGCAACGCTTCATTTTTTAAAATTGAAAGTAAACTCATCAAATTCCATTTTAAGAATGAAATGCAAGGCTATGTGAAAGCGTAATAAAGAATGGCGCAAGGCAGAATTGACGGTAGATTATATGTTATTTGAATTGGGGACAGCTGTCGTAAAATATGAAATAAAAAGTATGAATGCAAAAGCATACCAAGAACAGATATACATGTAATGTGAAGAATGAAATTCAAAAGGTACACGTTTGTAAGATTTCATTAAAAGCAGAAAGTATTTGACTATCTGACAACGTGAGTGGTTATCTCCAGCACAGATAATGCGCGTGTCTGTCCAGGCCGATCATCAACTGTAGAGATCTACCTGTGAGATGACAATAGTATGTATACACGGGTACGCTACACGACCATACAGAATACCTGACAGGCGGGATAAGCCGCGGATCAGCGAACAGAATCCAGGCTTATACAACGCCTACCCCAATAAAGACATCCCGGTGGAATCCGTGGCTGACACTTGTAAAGATTGGACATTTAAAGGGACGGATTAAAGTCAGATCCTATATATCTACGAGAGCTATCTACGGTAAGATATTGAAATTCGATTGAAATTTAAGACATTGATTTGTGTTGTTTTCGTAAAGGTTTGCATAATTTACTGATAGCAAATACTGTTTATTAGATAATTCATTGTTATGAAAAAAGATTAACTTTAATCCCAGCGTAATACATGTAGTATGTGTTGTTATTTCGAAAATAGTCAAATTTTAGCAATTAATGAAAATGATGATTTGCATTCGTTGTTAAAACTTAATTTAAATCGCATTATATCATCAAAACTATATAATCTACAAGTTTTCTCTTTTTGAATTATCGAGGACTTTATAGGCCTAGCAGTTACTTAAGCTTAAAATATTTTCAATCAGTGATTTAAAGAATCAAACTCAGTATAGTAATTCCAGGCGCTTTATTTGTGTATGAAATTGTTGAATTAGAGCTAATCTGACATATTCCGTAGCTAATTAAAATAAGTTATTTGCATCATATTCGCACACACATTGATACACTATATAACACATTGATGATTTTTCTGCAATGGATGTTAAATGTATCCAAAGTAAACAGTCGACACACAACCATGAACCATCCGTCATTGTGTCTGCTATAAATCTGCCAGATAGACGAACCTTTACCTCCCGTCTTTATAGGTGCTCCCAGGGACGTGCAATACCGTCATCGGTGTCAGTCTAGTAGTACTAGTACGATCGAGCTAAATGGTTTCAAATGACAATAAATGACGTTCGTCAGCTTTGGTGTAGCCTCCCTAACATTCCTGTGGGTGATAACTCGGTGCTTCCTAGCTACCCAATAGGACTATATCTTTACCTGTTTGTCTAGGAATACACATCACATACCACCACGACACCACTAGAGCGTATGGAAGGGGTTTGTACCCTCTACCCGAGCACATAACAATCCAGTCAAGATCAATTTGATAATTTATTGTTCATTAACAATAAGTGAGCAGGTACATATCTCTAACGACACAACACAACAACAGTACCTTACATCGGTGTTTGTACATGTATATCCTATCCTACGATTGTATTCAATAGAGACAGGTAATAATCACGTTGTTACTTTCGTAAACAAGGCCGTTCCCATCTTGTTTCTGTTATACATGTAAGATGCGTAAGCGATGCTAGAGGTAAAACAGATGTATCGTCTTTGCCTCGAAGGTAGTTTTCTCTCGTAGAAGGCATGTATCTATCTTTGTATGATCATTTGTTTTCATTGACACCTTACAACGTCAGGACTACTTTATAATGAAACACTGACTCTGTCCTCGGTTGTTATGTTATACTTAATTTGGAATTATTTAGATCCTTTCCTCGGCAGAGCCTCGGGTAAGACAACGAAAAGCATCGCCCCGAGGGTTGGAGATTTCTCTGTTACACCCTCAAGGTAGGGGAAGATTCTATTAATCACTTCACTGCGTTTCTAAATGTTTCGGAACACTTCAGACTTGGATGAACAAAGTATATTCTGAAACAGCTACTACCTTACTTTTTATTTCTGTATGTACATGTAGTGTTTCTAGCTACTGTCGAACTTCGTAGTTGTATTTGCGTATTCTCAGTATATGCACATTAGTTGTTCGATAGAAAAAAAATCGCTGAAGTTTCATTTAAAATTGATAAACCCCCCCTCCCCACACACACACACCAACACCCAACCACCACCAACCACCAAAAGAAAGTCACCTCAAAAATATTTTATGTGATAAAGCCTTTTTAATGTTTGTACTAGCAAAAAATGTAATTAGTTTTCAGTTTTTTCAGCGAGCCGACCTGGGATACATGTTTAATTAGTATCACAGTGATTCTGCTTCGGTGTTAAGTGATTATCCATGTTATCCACTTAATGTAATTAACGGTAACTACAAAACGTGTGCTAATATGATAGTTGACGATAGTGCTTGTTTGACAAGGTTTTGAAATCGGTACAGTTGAAGATTATTGATATTTTGACAGAGAATCATTGAAACCAACTTACAGCGCTGTAGGTATCATCCTAGGCTGCAGACCCGACCACACAACTTCCATGATGATAGAAAACCCTCATTTTAACAGTTAGTTTTATTATATCGATATATGCATGTTCTTATATTCGTTTTAGAAGTCGGGATCACTTTGTGTACGTCGTGTTTTCTACAGGCAGTGGATAGACCATCGATCCATATTAGAGTAAGTACCGTTTTAATTTTATACAATGGGATTTGTATGACTATGACACTCTGAGTGATTTGCCAAATGGACAACAAAATAATGTTCTTTTACGATGTTAGCAAAACTACTTTATTCTCCAATAGATCGAGGTGATACGCGCTGTATCACATAGAGTCTGAGAGGTATTTTGGTAGCAGACACAATGTGTTGACCAGGAATACATGACAAACACATATTTTGAAACGCATTGCTCTATATATTCTGCACAAATACATTTGAAATATGTAGCTTTTGTATTTTAATTGGAAGTAATTATTTAATTGTTTGTTTCCTTTGTATGCGTATCGTCAATTAACAATATAAAGTAAACAGAACGAAAACAATCTTGGTCACTTGGACAATTGATTCAAAACTATTTACAATGCTTAACTCGCATTAAGATATATATAAAAACTGTGGCACAAATAATCACGCGATATCATTTTGGGTTATTGTACTATAAATCTAACTACACATTTTGTGGTTCAAAAAGTGAATATGTATCGTAAATGGAAATGTTATTAGGTTGACGTCAATGCAGTAATTGCAATACCTAGCTTGTGTTTGTGAATTAAAATCATCGCAAAAAGGGAATGGAAAAGAAATAAAATGCTTGATAGAAGTAAGGTACTAGTGAATTCAAACCTAGCGGATACATTATGTAGCATATATCAAAAACAGATATCGATTAACTGAAGTCCTTCCAAACTACTTGATCATTCGGGATTGAATTCACTTAACTTTACCCTTAGTTTCGTCAGTATGATAATAATATGTATGATATATAGGGTCTAAATTTTGGCAGATGGACGCTTTCTTTTATAATATTATGTCTTGTAATGTTTAACATATATTTATTATTATTATCAGTTGTGTAAATATTGATACGTTTATAGATTATGAAATTAACATTTTGGAAAGACATTTTGGAAACAATAAAATCATCAAATTGTATAGGAATTTTTAACCTTTGTTTGTAAAGTCAAGCATCAATCTGTGCGGGTTTTTATTTCAGTCTTATCACATGTCGATGTACCAGTCAGAATAACAAAGAACATATCTCCCTTAATTCAAAGTTTGGCTTGAGAAAATATTAATTTGCTCATGCAACAAATGGTGCATAATGTATATATACAAACACCATTGATATGTACGTTATGTGTAATGTTATAAATGAGCTTCTCTAGCACAAATAAAATGTTATCGTTCAAGTCGTAAGAAACTATGTGACGTTGTCATCCCTAAGTCTAAGGCTTTTGTCTAATATCCTGACTATGGCACGGACGAATTTCATTGCTTCAATGGATCTTTGAACGATCCTTTTAAGTCAGCCATAGGCCAAATAACTTACTGGCCTTTTCGTCCATGTCCTTGATTTCAATGTAAATATTTTCTTAATTTTACAACGGACATATACCACTTTAGACTATGTGTTTGCCTGACTTCACAGTCAAGGTAAACAGCTTCTGTTTTTCTTTGTTGACACAACCGTCTCGAACAGCTTGTTGGTATTAAGACGATTGTTTGATTTACCGAATCTTTTAAGTGTTAAACATCAACAGTATAACAGAAAAGGTCATCCCCGCCCTGACAGGTTCTCAAACAGTGGTCTGATCAGGAAGACACACGTTATATTACAGGGTACAACTGAAGTACAGTTAAACACCGTAACACAAATATGCTTCACGCAAACCCACGCTTAAAGCAATGAGTATTAGCTATAACGAATGTGGTCTAGAGCAAACTAATTTCGTAGGTTCCCTTTAGTTTGTTATCAATGTGTGTAAGAGTATACAACATCTATCCTCTAGATTCATCATTTATGAATTTAAGTTTCAATATATGGCAAGGGAATATAAGCTTTTAAATGATTTGCTATAATATGAGGTCATATCTGATGAAAACGCAGACATCTTAATTGCATCTGAACCTACTAAACTGACGCAAATACATATAGCTTTTAACGAAATGTACCAGTTATAAAAGTCCGTCGTCAGAACTGATGGCTTCCAAAAGACATAAATCACTCGTAAACAAATGTATACAAATATGTTAATAAATAGCCTTCCATTGATGTTTACTGCGATAGAAGCGCTAGCATTAGAACGGATACACGTCAGGTATATCCTTACGTGTGACTATTGAAACAAGTCGACTCTGCTTGGGCACGTTATCTAACAGTTTAACAAATTATGTCTCACTATTCGGATAGAAACGAGTCTCGTTCATCCGGAAACCCTTAATCAACTTCTCCATATTTCTAGACAGTATTTTAGTTGACAGACAGGCTCTTATTTTCTTATGAAGCCTAATTTCCGTATTCCACATGTTTCCCAATCCAAACACTATTGCCAGGAATGAATGTGGCCGGTCATTTGAGGCTCTGTTACTGTTACTTGGGAGTGGGATTACTATTCGATGCTGCAGAAGAAATTTCATTTTTGTATTATTTTCTTATGGAATCATACATACTGTACATGTATGTATGGGAACACAAATTGCCAACGTTCACGGGAAAGGTAATTCCGTTTCAGTACCTTCAAAACTCTAAGAAGCTAGCTTAGAGACAGACTAATCACAGTTCGTTACCTATCAGGGATATTTCCAATAATAGTTTGCTATAAAGTCATGATGTTAATGAGAAAATTGCACATCATTCACTTCTACTATTATTCAATGGATCTATACAATTTTGTGGAATTTTGTGATATAAAGTAAATGTTACCTTAGAATTTGGTTTTGTATGAGTTTTATGCGGCGCGGACTAGGAATATGTTGATATTGAGAAATAGTACAATGTAATATCCCAGTTGAATGTGCTGCAAAAGCTAAGAAAATATATTCCAAATATGTGTTATTGATGTGACCAGGTTACAGACACAATACAATACAACCAATATCTATAAGTATGGTTATCTTCATGTTAAAGGTGTATTATATTGTCCTGACTGAACGCATCAGTGAGTGATATACCTTTCGTGTCATTTTCAGCGTGTCATTGAGAAACCGATCAGATCTTGATAGATCTTCCTAAAAGTTATCATTTAAGCATGTAGCTATGTAGTATTCTGAGGAGAATAAAATCGAGGCCCTAAACAATTGAAGAAAATGTTTAATAACATAGTACATAGTATCTATTTAGCTATATATTTATAAACGTTAAATATTAACTTCAAAACGTTTTTGCAAACAGTCGAGTAACGTTCTTGTGGTTTATAATATCGGCTCAGTTACGAAATACAAATTTAGACTTACATAATATACTTTACTCACCATTGTAAGTAGAACATGCTGTCAGTTTTATCAATGAAAGACATGCCTGGTATATTTCAACAAAAGACTTTTTTCTCTTCTGAATAGCCTAATATAAACTATATGTCGAACAATCATGTAACTTGGTGTGAGTTCCTATGAATTTTAAAAGTGGACCAGTGGACGAGCAGGTACTACTCTATGTTTAAACCATTGCACGATATATGTACAAATCACTCATAACAAAGGGCATTGCATGATCATCTTTATAAGAGGGCCCGATTCATATTAAACAAACTTACGTTTGTATTGACAAAAAAATGATGAAATGAAGTACTAGTGAATTAACGATCGATCAGGTCATAGTATTCACTCTGTAATAGCTTAGTAACCCAGACAAATATCTCCACCTCTTCCGAGTTACACTCAAGTGCATTGCTAGTTGTGTGTTTACATGTCCTCTGTCACTACAATCAATATGTAATTACTCACCTTTTTTTGTACCAAACTTTCGATAAATGCGATCTTATTTAAATAACATGAACATTTTCAATTGTTTGACGTCTATAAATATCATAATATAGTCTATTTGTCCGATGATGGAATGCTTAAAATAAACCATCTAACACATCATTTGAACGTAAAACAGTTTAGTATGATCGCTCCAAATATAATAAATCTTTATAAATACATGTACTATTGGAGCGTTCGCTACTAGTGTCAATCAAACAATAAAACGAAACAGAGAAAGACCACCCTAATTATTCGCACGCACAAATATATAGGTACGTTACAATAATACCGATTCTATATTGTATATGGAACTATAACGCTATTTACATTTCCAAACGCAAATAAGACAGTCGAGAATGTTTTCAGCGATATTCATAACACTTCTATCGTCGCCAAGTTTTGAGATAAACACTTTTTCCCTATCAGTAAAGTATCTAAATTATGGTTTTATATTTTGTACAGTTAACCTTCCAATTGCTGTTGAATGTAGGTAGTTATGATTATAGTGAAAAGGGATTTACTGTCAAGAGTCAAGAAACCAGAGAACAAATACATCCTCATTAATATCGCCATTGTACGTAAAGCCACTATTTCAGAATCACGTTCCCTATTTATCAAAATACATGATTTAGTTTACTACATCATGTCTCATTAAACCCTGGATCGATGACCTGTATCATGGCAGCTTTGTACCAGTTTCAATACATTTCCTCCATATGGCATTTGAATGCTCGGAACTAAATTAACATATGTCATTCACAAAACGATGTCACTATCAAAGAGCTTCAAGTAAATGTTTATAGTCGATTACATGAAAGGAAGTACATGAGCACAAAATGTTGTGAGGTGAGCTAACATTCACCGTCAGATGTAAAGAATCATAATCCTGAAATATTTATATTGAAATCCGTGTCGTGTAGAAATATATCCCGATGTGACCTATTGATGCGCATCATCTTTTTCACATTTGACGAGAAAATGACGCTGACTGGGTAAGTTAAATCTACATTAGATAACTTGTACAAATATCGATATCTGTAAGTGTTTGTATATATATTTAAATATTTATCATTCACTACAATGCTAAAGACCATTATTTATATCGATATCACGTCACTATATTATCTACTTCATTCAGTGTATATATTGTGAAACCTTCAGGGTTGGTATGTCGTAATGTAACGCGTGAAGTGGGACGGGAGATTGGGGTAGGGTTGTTATTTTATTTTACAAATGAATGACGGTATCATACACATATATTTACATTTCCACTGCAAGTTCCTCTATAAGCATTACCAGAAGAAATTGCGTTCATAGGGCTATGAACGCAATTTGATCAGCGTCATTTTGAAAGCTTTCACTCTCGCATCGAATAATGTGTAACAACTTTTAGAAGCAAGCATTTTGATGACCTAAGGCTTTTTAAGTAATTTCGTTTTCACTGATGATAAGGGAACACCTATATTTAGATCAATAACAATTATAAAAGTTAAAATGTCAATATATGTATTGAACAGTATTTTTAAATGTTCATGTCGGTATGAACATTGAAAAAATGCCATTAAATCCCTATATCCGTATACTGGAACCAGTAGGTATGAACTGCGCTTTGTCCATCACAAGAGGTGACCTCCTGTTTTTGGTTGTAATTTGTAGACATATACAATATTAATCTGGTTATATTAGGTTCACAATTTACTATTTGCCAGCTTATTGGTAAAAATCCTAGATGTAAGGTCATCTTCAAATGCAAAATCACAGTAGTTAACCCTTGGGCGAGTAAAACGTCTTGGTAGCCATAAAATTGGAATAGAAATAAGTGGGTGAGTCCGGCAAGATTTAGATTGAAATAAGTATTAGATATACTCACAAAGAAAAGAGCTTATTTCTCTTAACCTACAACATCCGCTGTTTTCTCTTAACCTACAACATCCGCTGTTTACGATATAAAGGGTATCAGGAAATTCTTTTGGTAAGTTTGCTTCGTTTTTTAAGAACCTTCATGTACTGAATGTGAAATCATTAGCATTAGGCATACCGATGGATAAGAAAAACAAAATGGTAGGGCAATATATCAAAAGTATTCTTTTCTATTCTATAGGTCATTATCACTACTTAATATAATCCGTATCGTTTATGTATTTTTGACTTATGTGTATTTGTCCTGTCCTTTTTTAGAAATTTAATCACTTTTTCTATACATATTTAAACTATAATTCAGAGATACAGATTTTTATTCAAAGTAACTTGACAAAGAACAATTATTCAACAAATATCATCAATATTATAGGGTGACGATTTGGTATGAATATGTACATTTTCATATCTTTGTGAGGGATCGGTAGGTTGTTTAGCAGAGGTTTTGTTAATAATTTAACTTTTATTGAATATTTATGAAGGGAAAAAGTACAAAGATTACCGTTAAAAAACTAGAATGCTTCACATGTAGTGATTAATAAGCTACTACAGTCGTCTATCTATAAACTTACTTTGGAAGAAAATGATATACTCTCAATCGATTCAAAATACATCTATCAATTATTCACAGCGGTCTTACAAGTATGAACGTCTATTCGATGTTATCTACACATATTCCTCAACATTTAGGCAATTCTATTGTTATTGTTGTTCATGGTTTTTTTCTGATTTATTTGCAGTTAATTCGTAGGAACTTCTTTATGAAAAATCAAAACTCACCTAATTTGTTTTCTTATATAAAAGACAATGTTTGTTCATAGGTGTATAATTTATGAAAACGTGACATGATTTATAATAGCGTTTGTATAAGGTAAAATCAGAAAAATATACCTCAGCGTCAACATACTTGTAAAATGTCCATTACAAGACACAACGAGACGACTGTTTGTCCTTCCGTGAATGTTTATGTTTGGTGTCTAACTTGAAGGTATATATACCACCTTTTTATCTAACTATTAAAACTCTATTGTTTTACAATATATGCATATTTCTCGGGACTTTACAACAACGTATAAAGCACAAAGAGTTGATTTGTTTTAACAAATCACATATCACGAACATGATCCGACAACAAATGAAATAAATTGTTATAAGTTGGTATAATTGGTACGATTGATATGGAAACGTTATATTAGTTACATGAACAAAACACTTATATATCAGTGTTAAGATTACTAAAGTATGCACTCTACATGTAGGGGTTGAAATATTTCATCAATTCTATTTTTTCTACTAAATTAAACGGAATAACAGTATTGTGTTCTAAGTGCAGTGAGAAATATCAAAACAACATGCTCTTAGGTGTAAAAAAACCCCCACTCTCTTGGAATTGAACCAATGCAGATATAAATTAATGAAAATATTAACCAACCACACAGTTTGAAAAGTACGAATTCGGCATTGTCCATGACTGTGATTTCGAAAAGTCCGAAATAATAAATTCTGTCTATAAGATACATGAAATGGATCTTGATATTCATAAAACACTTTATTCCCGTAATTAAGCAGTAATGCTTAACATTTGCATTCGATAAACAGGTGATTTAGAGAAAGTTATTTTTTTCGTCTTCACTGCTTCATAAGCAATGAACTGAACACCTTTATTTGGTCACTTGCCTCCCGAAATATTCATCTAGATAAAGTGTCTTTCTTGTTTTGTTACTGCTGTCGAATTCGTCGTTATTTACGTTTTTGGATATTTATATGTTAAGTGTGTTTGACAGTGAGATCTAGTATGTAGTGTATATAATTGATCAAATGTTGTTTTCATGTTTTATTGTTATATTTGTGTTCTGTTGTGTATTAATTAAAAACCTGATAAAGTAAATGGAAAATACCCACTTTAGTCTGCTGTTTATGTACAAATGTAAACAATCAGAGCATTAAATGGTTTCCCGTTGAAAATCATGCATGTACATATTTCTGTTTTGAAGCAACTAATTTCGATATTTGCTTTCATTTGTATGAAATATGAATTGCACTCATTGTGAAGCCATCAATTCTCCTCTATATGTACAATAAACATGCTGACAATTCTTATTTCTTACGACTTATTAAAAATGGCATCCAATTGCTTTGTCATATTCGAACGAGAAGGTTCTAGTTTGACTTTTGTTTTATAAAGTATGCTACAAGTTTAACACGGTGTAAAGACATTGCTCAGTTGCCTCAGCGGTTCATTTTGCGTTCGTGAGCTGCTGTGCCATTTAACTGGTTCCAAGTCCATTGTTAAGTTTACACGGCTATCACATGATAATAACAACAACGGTGGAATAATTCCTGGTGTTATATAATCTAATCAAGTAATATGTCAATTACAAGCTATCAAGGGCGTGTGCCTCGAAAAAAAAGATTGTCGATATAAGTTCTGTCAATGGTATACTGATCTTTAAGTTGACATGGTACCTGCATGAAGTTAATGAATCTAAATAGG
The DNA here is from genome assembly GCA_032359455.1 of Chlamys rubida. Lineage (NCBI taxonomy): Eukaryota > Metazoa > Mollusca > Bivalvia > Pectinida > Pectinidae > Chlamys > Chlamys rubida. The sequence continues at coordinate 16,382 of JAUMHH010225519.1, forward strand.
AAGCAGATATTTAGGGCCTGATTGTTCTGAATATGGCTTCATGTTATGTGTGCTATATAAAAAAGGGGACTTCTTTGACATTGTTAGTTTAAGATCCATCATGTCATTAAACAACCTACTTCATGTTGTCTAGTAAAACCCAGACGATTTATCTTGTGTCATTTATGTATGCGTGAATTGCGATATGCACACGCCTTAAACAGACAGATTAGGGTGTTACTCTAAGATAGTACAGGTAGGTATTAATAGTTTACCTCCCGCTATTAATCAATAATATGGATTTCATACCAAGGATAAGATACGGGTTACATAGATTACTGTCCCATTCGTTACATCATAGAGTCGTTATTTATCATATATCAGTACACATAAACACCGGTACACGATCACGTTCCTGGTCAGACAAGTCGGACGGACTATCTCTATCGGATGTTTGTGATTTATGACGGCTAGTGGTGAAGGTGTGATCGACTTTCATACTTTCATATAATTTTTATGTTTTTATGTGTGTTTCATTGCTAGACAAGGGTTAAGTCTGTGTGTCCATTCAGTCAAATGATAAACGTATTACATTGAATAAAGATTGATGCACACGCATGGAGTCAAAAGGAGACACGATTTCTACGAAAGTGAGTATCTCAACACAACATGATATGGAACCAACACACATTGATATTGATGTACAATTCTTTATGTATTTTTTCTATGTATCATACTATTTAGAAGTCAACACTTAGAGCAATATAATGTCCATCCCTGGAGAATAGAAATCCATGTTTATACATCAATCATATTGATGTCAATCCTTTATCTTTTCCCATGAAATATCAACATAATTATTTGCTTGAATATGACAGAAGACTTCATTTAGAGTAGCATATGATGTACTGGAGGCATTTTTACTTCCGGGTCATCTGATTTCTCATCTGGATTTCTGTCATGGTTCATTATGTTCCTCCTTTTGCCTTTTAGCCTGTATAAGCTCTGCTGTTATTTGTTCACATCATTTTCAGGTTTTATATTTAATGATAAGCATCCATCCACTGATTATTAATGTGATACGGATGTCCCTAAATGCAAATATTTCGCTATTAGTGTATATTCACTGTGCAGGAATTATATTATCAGACGTTAATAAATGGAATTATTGATACAAAATAAATTAAATGAACGACTTTGGGTATGTATGTAAGCGGACAACCAGGAAGTCCATTGTTAATAATTCGGCACTTTACCATATGAATAGTTTCTAACTCTTAAGTATGTAAACTCTTTTCAAACTTAAATATCTACTGAAGAAGAGACATACATGATCCTGGGAATTACTCTTTTTGCAATGTGTCAGGAGTTTATTCAATCCCATGAAATGCACGTTCAAAGACATGAGTCAGCTTCTATGTAATCTTTGTATAAATCATTAGGGATGGTAATGTATGCAAAGCGTGTCCCGTTCTTTATGATTGTGACACGCTATGCCTTAACTATTTACTTGCCCACAGGTAGCACACTACGGTATTCTTATGTACACCTAACGTAATGTATAAATCGTTATAAGCGGATAATCTGAATTAATTTTTTAGTCCAACTGGTAGAAGTTCATTCGGTATTAAAGTGCAATATATGCAGGTACAGGTAGACTAGTTGTGTCCCTACCTGAGGCCGTTGTTCTTGTTTTACGAATCCTACGGTGGACTGCATTTCTATTGCCTACCATGTTGCCTGGATGACAAAGAGTTTCTGATACCTTCCCGTTGTAATATTTACTTCGGAAATTTAAAAGTCAATATGAGACTAAGTAAGTACACTCCTTTATTATATGATTATGATTTGTCTCATAAGTTCAATAATACAGCTAATATATGTTTGTAGGTTTTTTGCGTATCTATGAAATTGCATAATAATTGTTTGTCATATTTACATAAACAACTTAATTAAAGGGAGTCATCCGTTGAAATACAATTTTATAAATAAAGCGTCATTGTTGTCTCGAGCGCACAAACACCAACAATATATCAATGGATTCCTCTGATGTTGAGTTATTCAATTTTGTGTAAACCAAGAAGATTTAATAAATAACATTAAATGTATGTTTTTTTCGTTCACATCAATGCTTAATGTTACTTGTGATTTGGTAGTAACATGTTGTGTTTGTATTGATTATTTTCTTGTTTAATAACAAGAAATGTCCCATCAATTATATTTATTTCATTGTAAATATTGAGGTGTTATAATGACAATTTTACTAGAACACACCATTTTTATATGTTTGAACTTTTTTCATAACATATGTGTCTTAAGTAAACAAGACATGTCTGGGCAGTTGTTGACTCGACTACTTGTAATACACAAATAAGGGTCCTTACAAACAGACATGTAAAATGAGTGTGAAAACACAGTGATCATATTACATACTAAGAAGGAAAAGGGAAATACAAATTTACATAAAATAAATGGTTGTGAAATATAATTCTAAACAAAGACGTCATACTTGTGTGTGTCAGCGATTGTTGCTACACAACATGTGATGTCTCCCGTGGTGTAAATGACACAAGTAAAGCCTGCACTTCATAACGACCTGCTCTTCATATAGGACTAGCGGTCTCGGGGCTGTATGACAAATATTTTCAAAATCAATCAGAGGCTCTTAAATCTATTGAAGTATTATGTGGGCCTACACATGTATTGTTCCTTACTCAACGAATGTGTTGTTCCTTACTCAACGATCGTGTTGTCTCTGACTAAACAATCAATATATGAGTCTTCTTTGTAATTCATAGATTAATTATAAATATTTCGTATGAAAAATGCAATATTTCGAATGCATGTGAGACGTTGAGGTTTATAGTAGCCATGATGCTCTAACTCCATTATAGACTCGGTATAGGTGGTACGGAAGGACAGGATATGTGTGTATTGGTATGCTGGTGCCAGGGCTCCTATCCCATACTTACACAGGGGGAGACCTTAACCACCCACTTCAGACCCAGACATTGTCCACATTCGGATTAATATGCCCATATTGCATGACTCCGAATTAGGATTTCTGATTATTACATTATTTTCTTAGCGATGTTTGATATAACACGTGAAGTATTCGTAAGGGTCCTTAAGTAAGTAAATATTTAATTCAATGGTAAATACAGGTAAAGATAATATTTATACACAGATATATGATACCAAGTCTTCAAATATTAATAAAAATGGATTTAAAGAATGATTGGTTGACAACACCGTAAACCAACATAAACATACGCGGATGCTGTAGTGGTTATAGACTCTAAATTAAAAAATCGTTGGAGCAGAAAATATGTTATGAAAAATAGATTAGCGGATAAAATTTCTTTAGATAAAATCCTTAGATACAGATAAAGTAAAATAAATATATATACATCTGATGAGAAGTAAGTCATTTTGTATATTCCTCCGCTTAGAGGAGACATAAAGGGTGGACATTTAAATGACAATTTCGTCAGTAAGGGTTGTGTAAACAGGCCAACGTGCCGTGACAATCGAAGGTGCGAATCATCAATAGAGCGGCGCGCTAGATCTGATGTTCGCTACGTGGTAAGGGTCGAGTCTTGTCACTTCAACTGTATGGTACATTACGTTATATTCTGCTTAAATCGTTCACTTGGAAATATCGAACTGAGAATTCTGTAACATCGGGTAGTCTTACAAGCATCATCATGCTTAATTACATGAAAAATGGGTTTTATATATGACAGTAAGATATTATACTAATCGGAAGCACGTACGGCGAATTCTTGAGTAAGTGCTTCCAAGCACGTGACTTGGTGGTATCATACGTAGAGCTGAAATGTGATGGAATTTATTATTGATGATTTTCAGGTAAAGCAAAGGCATTGGCCCGATGGGAGAGACTGAGGCAGTATGTGAGGGCCGGATGTTATAGACTACTTATCCCACCGGAAGAATATTTTAAAACTTTGGCAGACATGGACGACTTAATGTACCGTATGGACACAAGGGAGCGGACATTTTATGAACGACAGAGTCGGTTTCGAAAACCGAAAGGACTTAACAGGGAATTATCGAGACTTTCTTCCAAAAGTTTGTCAACAGGAATTTTGAGTTCACGGAGTGGAGATAGTTGTTTTAATGGGGATAGTGTGTCCAGCGTTGACGTTCCGCCACTTCCGGTCATTCCTGATATGTCACCAACTCCCACAAAGAAAGAGCATGTGGAGGATTACGACTATGACGCAAATGAAGGTAATCAATCTCACACTTTAGATTGGCTACTTTTGTATGCCATTCCTCTTTTTGGACAATATCCAGCTTGTCTACTCTAGCTAACAAACAGACGCTTTGATATTTTAAGCGTATTAGAACAGAACATGTACCTAAACAAATGTCCTTGCGCAATATTTGAAAGTTTGTTATTATATTGAACCAGGTTTGGCTATGAAACTAATTATATTAATTGGAAATTCCTATTGGTCAATACATGATTAAATCATCAAATATGCTCTACTCTTCGAAATTGTAATGACACACTGTCAAGCGTACAGGGATCAATAAGATGTATTACAACTATACGAGGACTAATATTATAACAGAAACTAAACACACAAAACTGGTTCTCGTCCAAATTATAATTGATTAGCTGAAAAACAATATACGAAGCGTCTGAATATATTCTTTGGTCTAATAGCATACAGGCAATCCAGCAGACACGACGGTTCAATGAAGAATTGAACAGTGACGATAAGAGAGAAAGAAGTTTAAGACTTAAAAATGTATTTTAAAAAGGATACTTAATAAATACATATAAACTCGTCATAGCAAAAGCAGAATGACAAAGTCATTGATATAAAACTACGGCAACAGGAAACGTTTAATCACAAACAAATTAACGTTTAATGAGGATTGAAAAAATGTATGTTGTCTCCCGGAGTTCATATCAGAGCATAGCAAACAATTTATAATAATATGTGTTCGATATACTTGATATAAGTGTTATAACCTTTTGCAACTTTATTTATATAAATGTCGTCACAAGAAACACATATAATACTAGTATGATCATGTTTAAATTGATATAACAGTCGGTTAAAACTAATGGTTGTGATTTCCATTTGCCTGATGACGTATTTTACATACCTCGCTATACTTTGTGGTAGTTACTAAGTGGTCAACTTACTATGGACACAGTCAAAGCCAAACACACACATTTAGACACTTAGCTATCTACTTCAAGCCATGCCACATAACCATTTATCAATTACTTAACTGACCATGCATATCGTACGTTATTCAAGGCGATAGTCAATCGGAGAAAGTTAATTTCTGTTCCGTAAAAGAAAATACCCATTGATAGAGTTAGCATCATCAGACCGTGTATACCTGTTAATTGGTTTTATTTGTTCACAGTGGACAAATCAAAGGTATTCATTAATGTAGGACAAAAGGCGAATGGTTTTGCAAAGAAGTAGACATCGATGATTTTAAATATGGTATGAGCACAACACTGGTCACAATTGAGATCATTCAATCTCGTGTCGCTTTTAAAGTTTATAGATCTTAAAGTGTATAAATCTATCCGATGTTATAGCTTCCGTATGTGAATTTATCCGATGTTATCATTTAGATCTATAGATCTACAAATGATATCCAGTAGTTCAAACATAAAGTATATTGATCTACTTAATAAAATGGTTTCAGTTTAGAATGTATATGATTATTTTACAGCAGTATACCTACCTTCCCACCTAATTTCATTTGAGAGATATAGAAATATACCCAATGTTAGTATTGACGCATATGATATTATATCTCATGTCAATATTAAGCATATGGACTTTCCGTATATCGTTATTGAGGTATACAAATATACCGAATATTGCAATCGCAGTGTATGATTTAAATCTATCCAAAACCATTACTGACGTTTACCTACCTGTCATGTTTAAACTATAAAATTCTTTATTTTGCTATTGTGAAGTGGTATGCCGCTTATTAAACTACAATTAACCACTCTTGAATCTTGAAAGCTGGATAAAACAATAGTTTCAATATTAATATTCATAAACAATATATCAACCCCCGGTAGGCATTCACACAGCAACACAATGGAACTTCCTGTAGCAGTAGAACACTGCACATCACTACACAAACATCCGTACACAGTTAGTGAATATCTCACACTCAAACCTGACACAATAGTCAAACAAGCACACCCAGAGTTATATGGCTCAAATAGTTCTATGCTCATCCCTAATATAACAATCCTCATCTCTCTAACAATTGTATCGTAACACATCTAGCATTCTAGTCAGATACAGTATCCTAGGCTCGCTAACACTCACATCTTAATATAACATTTCACGTATCACTAACAATCTGGCCCTAACGCAGCAGTTGTATATTTGCCTATACTCACAGCCTAATTCCACCATCATTGACTCACTTACACTCCTACAGTAGTAGCCAAGTCCCTATCTCTCTTACAATCACACTCTAATACAGCAGCTAACAGAAATCAAGGCTTTTTTGTTAACTCATTTCTTTCCTCAATACAATTCACCATTTTATACATTTGAACATACTTTAATCACCATCAAGACGAAAGGGAAACTAATAGATCAGTCATAAGTTTAATGCTATATTCAGAGCTGTCATACATTCAAGGGAAAACATGTTGAGTGACATTTATTAGGATTATTTTTCATATTTAAACCATTTATTTATCTATCTTACATATCAAACCGCCGCATTACTTTATGTTGTCATAATGCTTCCGAACTTGGCCCACTCGTTTCTCGATTATTGCTTATAAAATCATTATTTTAATTAAATATAAAATACATAATGACTTTATCGGCTTTTCCTTTTAAGGGTAAGTCACGATAATTACGTTTAAAGACTGGGCCTTTTAACGACCAAATATTGTACAAACAAAATCTTACTAGGATCAGTATAGAATGTAGACAATGGTCACTTTAACAGCGAAACAGGTGGCTGATTAGATATACCGTCTATTACTTTCTATTGTCCTTCGCCCGAACAAGGGTACCATTACGTTTAATGGTCGTTTGATGGTTGTCACAATACATTAAGAAATGGACGTGAATGTATATTATATGGCCTAGTAATAGAATATAACAATAGTTATACCGATTGTGCTTTGGAGGAAAGCTGGATACCCAATATATCGCTAATTAATTGATCGTTCCACATTGAACTATTGATGATTTGGAGTCCGAGTAAACGTTTGTGATTTCAGGCATAGTAAACAAAGATGTCAAAAAATTACATTAAAGTGACTCCTTCCCTATTTAGGTGCATGTTATGCTTATTAAGCAATATTATAAGGATTTGAAGAATTTGCGACAGGCTTACTCATATTTTAACAAACTACACGAGCTAAACCGGCAGTGGAAGTAGGAACTACTTCTATATTGTTAATACAAAATCCTGATGTTCAAAACGATATTCAAAATTGGTGATTTTGTAACTGTAGGGGTAGCGAAAAAAATGGATGTGCGAACAATAAAAAAAAAGACATTCGCCGCTTCGAAGTAAAAATGATAGAATAGTTACCTTTAATGAATTTATTACAGAGAAATATCACCCTTGTTTAACCCAAGGCTTGTTTCTCATTATCATAACACAATAATTTCACCTTAAAGTTGATGATTCTCTTAAATAAGTATACTCACCATAGGGGTGATTGCTTTCCCCACATACTATCGATATTGTCTTCTAAACAATGAATGTCATGATCTGTATAACGTTTTCTTTCCTATTTTACATTTGTGATTTCTTGATGTCATATTTTATTGTTCTTGTGACGTCACCTCATTATTTCTTTTGATTGTCCTAAAAAGTCACGTCATTGTTCAACATGTTTTACTGTAGGGGACTACAATGTGATGCCTTAAGGGGGTTACAGAAAAGATTTGAACCAGTAGAAAAACAGGAGACAATTCTGTGGGAGAAAGATTGTATTTGCCTAGAATGATGTTCTACCCGACATAAGACATAACAGAATCCCTGTGTGGAGATTATACTGTTTTACCCTGAGGGGTGGGGGAGCTTTATTACACTCAAAAGCACAAAGCAGATCCCTCAACGCCGTTATTACTGATACTTTTGGGATCATTATTTTATCCTTGTATTTTGCTGTCCCTATACATCTTCCGATTCTAATTTTCTTATCATTTTGTTTTTCATAAGCATAAGGTGTACATTTATAGTTCATAGGATTTGAGAAACTGAACTGAACAAAATAGGATTTGTATTACTCCCTATAGGTAGATATTGATTGGTAAAGTTAAAATGCTTTCAAATGGCCAATAGTCCGACCTCAACTTTAACACTCAAACTATACAAACATGACTGTGTTTAGGCAGGGATTAAAACATGTCACTTGCCAGTTGTAATTGATCGTTATTTAACAGGTTAATCTCAGTGGTATAACCATACTTATTCTAAATATAGGTGCCTATAATATTTAATAAACCGCGGCTCAGTACACTAATGTAATTCCAGTTAACCTTTTCAATATTTACGGTTTAATATCCATGCATGAATGGAGTTATATTGACACGTTGAACATATTTGTGTTGAATGCACTTAAGTTCCCAGACACACCAATATATAATTATAAACCTTTGATTTGCCTGAATATCTAAGGTAACCTAGCATTTTAATTTGGAACATATATTTAACTAATGAGTCATTCTGATTTGTTATAGATCGAAACCTGTTTATGTTCTTTTTGTTTCCTTTTCACAATCATAACATCCTTTACTTACCGATTCCAAACACAACCACATTAGAATTTCTTAATATTCGTACGTCGTATTTAAGATGTATTTTTCTATTATATTTAATAAACAGTTTTCTACTAATTACTCAAGTTCCTTTGCAAATATCATACAGACAACTGACGAAGCCTTGTCGGTGTGGTTTCTATCGAAACGAGTCTCAAATAGACTAAATTGATGATTCTTAAATTTGCGAAATTGCCATTTAGTAAGTAAAATGCTTACTTTGTTTGGCTTGCTGATAACTATTTGGTGTTTCTTTCTTATATTTTATTGATGATATTCTAACTTTCAGATGTGAAGCTTGAAGACGTGAAGACATTCGTGACGCCCCGACGGAAAACGACGAAGACGGCCGATGTATATTTATTGGCATGTAAACGGTGTAAGGCTACCGCCCTGTCTAATTATACTCGACAGCTTCAGGTACCCACGACAGCCTCCATCGACCTCGCCAACAACCTCATCACCGCTCATGATACGAAGGCAATAGCGGTCTCACTCGTGGTACGATCAGGAGAACCTTTTTTATCATTCAAAACACAAAAGAAATTAGGTCCATTGTCATAATTTCAGAATAAATATTTGCTCTGTGTCTCTTTCTTTGACTACATAAGCCAAGTTCATTAAATATGATTAGCTGTTAATTGCACGTGAGCTTTGTCACGAAATACACCTTTGCTATTGTATGGTTTCAGAGAGATAAGAGGATCGTCAGTGTTGACTTATCGAACAACAAGTTGGGACCTCTAGGAGTCATGTACATAAGTGAAATGCTCGTCAGGAACAATACATTAATGGAACTGGTATGTACTTACGTAAGGCACGATTGAACATAAAGGTAACTGCACCAACGTGTGTGTGGCTTACAATGTTAGCATGTTAAATTAAGTTACAAGAGTATCATTATGTAACACTAACGCTGTTGTCTGCTTAACAGCTGTATGGTGCAGTGTAATTCGTTTTCAGGCATACTGTATCCATTGCCAAGCTTTATAGATGAATCACCGGGGTGCGTCTAACAGTCCTCCTCAAAAACGTTATATAGTGTTACTTATATACATAACTGCCTTCAAATGACACTGCAATTTTAACAATGTATAAAGCAATTTACTCGTTTGACAACAACATTGAAACTTGATCGAGTTGATTAAAAGGTTGAAATTTTACACAATAAATCATGAGTGTAGATTATAATTTCAGGGTTTGATTCTTTGAAGCAATTTAATCATACTTTCATAACATGTTGACAAGCATGGCCACCTTGCTCATGTTCTGATAATATTTGGGTAAAAAAATCGAAATGAACACGTGAATTTCAAATTACAAAATTTGTTTGTCCCCTTCCCCGATCAATCATTGTTACATAAAAAACAAACTTAATTAATTAATTAAACACATAACTAAAATTTAATGACACAAGATGTGTATCAATCATTGTGTATACACAATTAGTATTCTGTCAAAATCATATTATACAAAATTCTATAACATCTATATAACAACAAATGACTGAATACCTGATGCAATATAACATCCGAACTTGGTGTTTAGATGTTTACATTGACTAAGGATGATACAAACATCCTGTTATATACGTTCACACTGATGTAGTATGATCACACCAACAGTATATATAATTTTGAATATGCATACAAGTGATGCTTTACATTACAACATATATCGCCAACCCACTGTCGCAGGACAATCAGTATTTAAAAATTGTCAATTATAACAACATCCCTTAACGTGCTATGTGTATCATTCATTGCCGTAGGAAGATATATTGCTTGCAAATTCATTATCCTGAACAGACTTGCTTCTCTGTCTCATACACAGTTACATAATGTCTGCAAACATGTTCCATACCCGTTTGTAATGTATCACCCATTCAACATAAACAGTTGTGATGACTGGCCTTGTTGTGTATGAAATTAAACATTTGCTATTAACCAGGATGAATTTTATTAAACTCAAAAAGTGTAACGCAAGGCAAATTTTCCAAATTTTGAATTTTAGAAATTTTTAATTTTTAAAATCGTATGCAATACCACGCAATTTAACACCTTAAGCTTTATAACTGTATTTTTATATTGTTCTCTAAGTCATTAAGAGAGAAGTGAAAAAAATTACACCGATTTTATAACGTCTATAACAGAACAGTCGTGTATAAACATATATGATGTGCTTGACATTTAGATGGGAAAACATCCGTGACAATATGTTTTAGCTACGTGTCGTCAATTATTAATTTTAAACTTTTCATAACTTCAAAACCTTTGATATCCATATGGTAAAAGACATAAATCATCCTTCTATGACATGAGAACATCCCTTTGTAATGTTATGTTCAGTTGAAATGCTAGACCAACATTGTACTTTTTACAGTGTATAGATTAATATTGCATATTTACATACGTAAAACACACTGTCGATTATGTATCGACCTGAAGGAATTGATACTTAAGTCCATTGTTATCTATGAAAATATGTATGCTGTATAGGTATATGGTTAATCATTCTTAACCCACACATGAACCGATTTGTAAAGTGCCGTATTGTCAAACCGCACATCCTGATATCTCTGTCGCAAAAGTCTGTCAGAAAGTCGATATTGAAATGAATCGGGGTCACTAGAGGTTAATGGCAAAGTAAGGATCACCACATACCCCGTCCAGTACTATCTCCTAGCAGGTACCTATCGACCACACTGGGTATCACACACTTATACACATTCCTGGTCTGTATCGAGACAAAGGAACAGCAATCTATTCAGTATCACGTATTTAACATGATAATACAGTTGTTCTAACATCTGACATTTGAATGTGTCCTCAATTGAATCCTTCATTACGTTAAAACACATTTTATAATTACGTCCCGATGCGAATAGGCAGAATAATTATATCGTAATGACAAACAAACGTATAATAGGGGGAACTGTCAACTGTAGTGACATAAATCCATATACTGATTACAGTTAAATCAACAGGACTGTTTGTTCTCTTTAATCTTCTAATAATGACAATATTGTTACAACCTTCAAAACTTCATAACAGGGATAAAGTAATTTATAATCTTATTAATTGTCAATAAATGACATCAAAATCAAACTATCACATAATTATTACAGGAACAAATCGGTTCATATGCAGCAACTGGAATTGAATCAATTTGTCAATACAAATATAATGAAATAAAATCATAACATGTTTGTCAAACTACGCGATCATATGACAGACACATTGCATGGTTGTCTTAATACGAGTCGTATAAATATCCATCACAAAATAGCATACAAACCTACACTACTGTATATCTCCGTATACTAAAATTCCGTGTGAGACTACTAAACAATAACCTATTTGGTATCTCCATGTGGTTCCCAGTGGGGTTATCTAGGATACCCATTTAGTTCTGTGTGAGACTATCCTCCAATAAATGAAAAAATCCTCTTTCCCATTTCTATATGTCCTGATACTCTTTGTAGTTCTCTGTGAAGCTATGGTATACCGTGAAACCTTCGCCCAGCCATACTTTTATTTTCGTTAATTTCGCCCTTCACATTTAATTACTATACATATTATGTTGTTCACTTATATTGTCTAATGAAAAATTCGCTCTTATTACGGGGGGTGGGGCAAAATTACACACAGGTTATACCCATGAAGTACTATGCGAAACTGTCCAACAATAAGTAAATGTATTATCTTTTTATCTCCATATTTCCTGATAATCCATGCAGTACGTTGTGGCTGTCGTTAAACAGGTGCTACCCAGGTAATCATGTGATAAGTACATGTAGGTGATTAGCTTATGTCTATTATTGCAGGACCTGTCTCAAACCTTTCCAGGTCACGAGGGGCTAGAAGTTCTGGGCGAGGCAATGCAACACAACGATTCTCTCAGAGTTCTCAAGCTCGAAGGTAACTCATTGATACTGTGACACCAAGCGAGAATAGCTTAAAGCTGGGAACACATCTGTTAATGTCACACTGATTAGTGTACATGTAGTTTGTCTGAAGGTAGAAAGCTGATTGTTAATACTGCCACATCTAGAATTATAGTTTTTATCAAGTTAGAAGGTAACGCTATACTATTGTAACATCCAGAGTTGTAGTTCGTCTGTTTACCAAATACATGTCTGTATACGTTTACGATAGTAGCGATAATAACATAATGTGGTCAAACAGTTTACATACAACAGCACAGCATGTTCTGTATACATGCTCGACCAATGTAAACTTAACTGCATGCTGCCTGGTCAAACGTTTTACATACTTTGAAAGCATAACATGTTTAGCTACTTTCCAGATAAGTATGTTTATGTTCGCGAACTATCATCATCGCTATATATGTCTTCATCTGATTGTTCAAGTCGTCATTTTTATGACGTAAAAGACGTAAGATTGAATACCATTAAGCTGTGACTCTTACATTCATTCTGAATTTCGATCTCTCTATATAAATAGTTTTTTTAACAATTTAAGGTCTGAATGTAAGTGTATTTAACAGCTTTAAGACTGCAGTTATAGGCGAGCTTCATGATATTTTTCTATAATGCACTTGCCTTTGTTATATTGTATGCAATGACGCAAGCAGGCCAATGCATAAATGGAATTCATCTACAACAATCGTCAACATCATATCTATTTTATTTATCGTGACTTAAAATGTGATTTCCTTAGCTATGATTACATCCATGATGGTTTTATTTTTCCATATTTATATTTTGACATTTTCTATGCGAGTATGAATTTTGTATTTAAAAATGTGTTGGTACATCTCTTCAATTCATCAAGTCGATCTTTTTAATATTTCAGGGAATAATATAGAGCATACGGAAGTTCATACAATCGTTAAAGTAATGCAGGTAAGAACTTAATAGATGGTATGAATATTATTCATCTAACGATAACTATTATTACCTTATATTATCTTTGTGGATATTCGAAGTAACTTGATCTAATTGTCGTAATATTGTGAAATATTAATTATTTGTATGGAAATGACCAAGACATTTTTGTCTAATAATGATATTCGTTTTATCTGCTGTTGATATTTTCATTATTCATTTTAAATTGAGATTTCTCGGATACATTGACGCTGATCTTTTCGAACAAATATTCTCATTTTCTAGAGCAAGCGGTTACAGGAGCTTTATCTTGGCCACAACTCTCTGGGCTATCAGGGCTTCAGCGCCCTGGCAAGTGCAATAGGTAGGTCAATACAGAGTCCATTTTGTTTTTTGTGCCATAAAATTAAGGGAAACACATTTGGAAAAAGACAGATTAAACAGTGAAAAACGTACTTGACGTCTAATAAAAATATCTTTAATATATAGCATTGAGGGTCGTAATATTGTCGTTAGCTGTGTTAAGAATATCTCATGAACACATTTGGGCGTTCTCAAGGATAACATACATACCCTGGAAATATATAATATGTTACATCATAATGCATCTTTGTACAAACAAAGGGTACATAGAAAACGATTTTCGGCATTGACACTCTCGACTTACAATCCCTTTAATAGCTCAAGCCATCTTTGATATAGATAATCGAATACACATATATTATCCAAAACACATGCATTCAATAAAAAGTGGTATTTCCATTTCATAATGCTAAAATAATCCATTATTTACACACAATGTATGATGAAAAACACATACATATATATCTTTTCTGTTGGCAAATCGTTGTTTAAGCTCAACCTTTAAATTTAACACGCCAACGCAAATTGATATTCTATTTATGTAAACTCCCGTCGTTATAATATAAAGGAAATGTTTGCATTTTCACATATGTCTTTATCATAGTCAACAGACATGCTAAGCCAGACGTATAGCAGGGTTATAATGACGTAATAAATGCATTAACAATCCGCTGGGAAAGGGGGGACCTGTGCACATTATTTTTTCAATGTAAAGTGCATATGCATTAATATTTTATACGCATAACAATTTAAAATCCTTTGGTGAATAGTTGTGCGTTTAGAAAATATGTGTATGCTATCATAGGGATCATCTATCCAAATAATTGATTATATAATGGTGATCGCGGGTACCTTTCGTACAGGTAAAATGAACATGACCTTAGTTAAGGTTCTAGATTTTGATCATAATAGATACAGACGTTTCATTTGTTCACATGACGACTAATTACAGAAACTAATACCACACTGCGGATACTTGACCTGCAGTGGAATCATATTCGCCGTGACAGCGCCAAGCAAGTGTGCAAGGCTATAGCGGTATGATGACACTTTGATTACTACACAATATAAAGCTGATCCTTGTAATGTATGAGAAAAGCAGGAATGAATAAAAGTTGTACTATTTATCAAATTCTTATTCAATATATATTTATATCAAATTAATCTTAAATATGTAATATACAAAAAGTATTTTATAAATGATTTTAAAATGTGTATATGTATGTGCCTTGGTTTTCTCGGTTTAGGGAATCGCCTAACTCAACATGAGAGTGAAATATCAAATTAACAAAACAAACTCACATACTTTGAAATAAAACACAAAATATCTTGTCCGCAAAACCGAAAAATCGTCTGGGGGAAATAAAATATATAAACAGTTCCCCTATATAATGTATATTTCTAACAATTGATCCAGGCGAACAAGGGTCTCAGGACTTTAAACCTAGCCTGGAATGGGCTTGGAAAGGAGGGATGCATCGCCTTATGTAGGTCACTACCGAAAAATGTCACCCTACAAGACCTCGACTTAAACAGCAACCGGATAGACACTACGTCACTCAGGTTTCTGCTTCATGGTCTGGTCCACAACACGTGTCTCAAGTGTGTGCGGGTACGTCAGATGTGTAGTAGCAAATTACTTGTTTTGTATATAAATTGTAAAGATTGGCATGTCGGTCCTTTCATAGATGCTCGATGCATTGTGTTTATTTTCTTTTTTAATAATTTTGAATCTTAATATTTGATGATTTAAAAACCCACCTTGTTTGGGTTCCCCGGGTCAAACTTTGTTTATCATTTGTCTTCGCACTGGAGGAGCGTCATTCTAATTTATATTCAGCTACTCGATCGTTCAATCATAAGAGCTTTCGTTATTTTATATGTCACCTTTTCAATGTATTTTTTTCAAACGTATGAAATAGTCAGATTTTTAACTACTGTATTATACATAATGACATCTGAATCATACATACCGACTTTGGCGCCATACACATTTACTATCATGCCATACAACTGTTTTGTTATATATTTTGATTATTGTGTCAATCATACTGATTAACACGGCATACATGGCAATTTACCTATCGTATCCTACACATATTTGTATACATAATGACTATCTTACCAGCGTGACAACAGGCACATAACATCTTGTAATAGTTTTCATTGTATACTGATATTTTGGACTTTAGACTTTTACTTTTTACTTAACATTTAAGCACACAATCTGTAAGTGCTATAAAACTAATAAGACATTTTATTTATTCCTCACAGCCATGTATGATACTTTCCTACAATGTGTATTAGATACTATTGTCAGCCATTCTAAAATATACCTTTATAGTGTACATAAAGTTTATACTTTATTGCTAACCATTACTGTATTATCAATAACAAGAGTAATCCTGTATAATCCGCGAGTTAAATTAGTTTGCTCTTCTAAATGAGCCTTTCATATCTCTTTGCACAACTACCATATGTCATTGTTCTACAGTGTGACCTGTTTGAACTTAGCGTGTAGTTTAGTAGTTATAGACATAACGACTAAGGATATAAATATATATGAAAACCCCTGTGACGTAACCTTTTACCTTGGTTCGATTATAACAATGAATATGTAAATTATACTCATCATATTGTCCGATCATGAAAATGTATATCACCCATGTGTTCGATTTACATGTGTTTTACTATATATTCATAGTTTTATAACTTGACATTATATTTCATGTATCAACAAGATGTTCCCTGCATTCATTATATTGTTGACAGATTGGCCGAAACCCTCTAACCACAGATGGTGCTAAAGCAATATTACGTGCCTTACAGTCCTCCAAAAAGCCAGTTATAGAGGATTTAATTTTAGAAGTAAGTCAATAATGAATAATGGGGACATATTGCCGACGGGATGTTCGAGCATTTCTCATTAATATCAAGTATGAAGGAAAAGACTCGGTGAAATGGTGGGACGGTCGATTAGGTGGTGTTCTCAAGTAATTCAGCAGATTGTTGTTTGAACATTTCCGAGAAAGGGTTAAAAAGTACTTATAATACTTCTCGCTTTGAAAAACTTATAAATATAATTTAGTGAATGAAGTAAAAAAATAAACGTATTTTCCTTATAACTTTTATGGTTAGTATGTACAAACCGTTTCGCACTTCATTGCAGGATGTTTCCGTAGATGATGAGTTCATGACATTGCTTACCAAACTCCAGGAAACAAAGAAAATGAAAATAGTCCACGGAGAAATACTTTCTTCTGGAATGAACATAAAGGAACGGAAGCATGACCCTCATGATCTAAACAGATTTGATCCCGTTCTAGTTTTAGTGGAATATATGCGCATAGACAATCTTCGTCTAATAGACTTTTTCCAATATCTTGATACGACAAATCGGGAACAGCTATCTAGGACGGATTTCCGCGATGGAGTAGCGGTAAATTGTTACAATGAATTATATCATTCTCTGAAAATTCGTCGCACGTCTGATTATTGCTTTTTCGTTCGATATAATGCATTAACCCATATATGTCATAATCGTAGAAATCAATGTGAAATCATACGCAGATAAAGTTAAATAGCATTACTTACATATCAGTATTGGCTGTGAAAGTTTTTAAAATCTTAAATACATATTAAGTCAAAGTAAGCAGGTTTGTTTCAGTATTTATACTTGTTTATTGCAAAAGGGCTATTCTATCTTGACCTTTGACATTTAACAGAATCTCAGGATTCCTCTAACGGAACATCATTTGGACATTGTCATGCAGACGCTAGATTTAAAGCATGATGGATACGTGGATTTAGAGTAAGTTTGCAAATGTAAATAAATATTTCAGAACGAAAAAAGAATATTACACTGCATTAGAGATAATGCCCCTTTCATGATTCATCAATGATCATTATTATCAAAGGAACTGTTATGGTAGTCCATTAAAAATAGTTTCCTTTGAAGCGGATGCAAAACCTACGAAAGCAATTATGATTCCGACATCACTAACAAAAACAATAACTTGTGAAGTAAATCAATTACATTTCAGGGGTTTTGGTATATGACATGAAGTAACAGAACGCTTTTGTCCCTGTTGCTTCCAAAAGCGTATATTTATTTCATTTACATAATTTGTTTTATAAATTGAAGCACATCACTTAATACATGCACAGTAAATACATTTACTGTATGTTTACATTGTATATGCTATTAACCCTTTCCCCGTCAACAGAGAATTCATGACAGTCCAGAGAGATGTACAGCGCCAGATCACCAACAGAACTACTAGGGCCAGGCGGCGCACCGGCAAAGACGACGAAGGGCTCCTAGGGCTCCGAAAAATTCTTAAAGAACTTATAGAAAAAAGAAACAAAGAAAACAAAGAAAAGGCGAGTAACCAGGGTCCAAAAACAGCACGTGTAGAAACTAAAACCAAATCTCTGACTGTCACTAAGCCTGTTCTTATACGGAAGGGTAAAACTAAAACTGCATCTTAGCACTAGCAGTAGCTATAGATTTTGGAATAGATACGTGGAAGTACTGCATTGCATACCATCGCATTAGAGGAGCATTGACAATTGTTATTTCCTTTCAGCAATGGACATATCATACAGTGTACATGCCAATTAGTGGAAGCTTATTTTCTCTTCTTTTTTGATAATATGCATTATGTTTTCGTTATTGCATGTTCTTTTTAATTGAAGTTGTATTTGTAAAGAGCTTCCAATTTCAGCAGAATATTCATAAGGTTTACTTGCAAGGAATGCACTCTAATATATACGATACTTCCTTTAATTGGAGTTTTGTGACCTGAATCAATCCTATATATAATTCATGTTATGTTGTTATCGGTCCCCGCCACGATATATAAATATATAAGCTATATGTTTAGATATTTTCAATAATATATAATATATAATCTAAATAGCGATATATTTGTTTATCGTTGGTTTCGTTATAACTAATACTGATCACATTAATCCTTGATTACCTTATATATCTGAAATGTTGTACAAATATTGTCTTCTTTCATAAATAAAAATTGCAGTCATCTATACCTTACTTTGTCTTTACACAGAAACCCAGCCATGTCTTGTGTTGATTTTCTCCCTATTTCTTTGGTGTATGAACTAACATTGGAAAACACGTTACTAACACACAATCGAGCTATCCTTAGTTTTATTCACAATGTCTTTGTTTAACTGCATACCCCACAAAATATGGCGTCAAGCATTGATGAAAGAACGACGAAATTAAAATCAAAACAGTATTAAGCTTCAAGGCAATATAGTTTGGCAATTTTTCTCTATCAACGTAGAACAATATATATTAAATGTTACTTTTGACAACAATAGCCACTATTATTAAGCTTGAACAATTTTATTTAGTACACTTAGTGTGATTGCCTATACGAGATCACTGGTTAATGCATGGTATAACAGGTGCTTTGAAATGCATATAAACGAGCATGTGAGGATTATTTGAAGCAGCTTTAAAACCACATTCAACTTGCTGTGAACTGCATTACAACAAACACCGATTAGGCTAGAGGTTTTTTGACGAATGCAGTGTTTAAACAAATAGACAGCCATGTTGTAATCAATTTGTTATTGTAATGGTTTATAATTGATCATCGAGACACTCACGTGTGTCTTCTGGGATATCAAAGAATAAATACCATGCGAGGTGAATAAAGAACCCGTCTGACAAGGTGCGAGGTAATGTATGAAGATGATTCACCATGATAGGAGGCTCAGGTAAGGTTTGTTCATGTTTGTGTCCGTATATGTTTTATCCTTAAACCTTTCCGTGGACTTTCTTGCATGTGGTATTCCGTTCTATTTCCTGGAAACCTTCTATATATATAACCAAGATTGTATTATCTTACAGGCCATAGAAAAATTGGAAAAGCAATCTAATTCTAGAGCAGTACAGCAAGTTTAGGTACTTGTATACGGTAAAGAGTTTTGTCTCCACACCAAACTGACCACTGACCACTGACCACTG
Source organism: Chlamys rubida (assembly GCA_032359455.1). Lineage (NCBI taxonomy): Eukaryota > Metazoa > Mollusca > Bivalvia > Pectinida > Pectinidae > Chlamys > Chlamys rubida. The sequence goes on from JAUMHH010225519.1 coordinate 36,393, forward strand.
GCCCTGCAGGCACATCCAACTCCCCAAGATTAAAGTAGCACTAATATCACTAGTCGTTCGTACAACCCAATACAAAAACCCTATTTTTGTCACAGTTTACTGTTTTTGTGAAAGCAAATATTTTTTCCACTTAGAACAATTATTTTCCCTCCAAGACAAAGTAACAAAAGCACAACACAGCGATACAATTTACAATTCCTTTGACAATAATTTCTTTAAAATGATGATTCGAATTAATGATATCGATTCGGATAATGTCATTGAACCGAATTCAACATAATAGGAATCAATGAAGAAATGGTATCAACTTTCTGATGTTGGATATATTCTATTGATTTATTCAGGAATGCAAAGGTATAGCATTGTTATCCTGACGTTTGCGTTAAAATATAACTACATACATTCCAAACCTGTTTGTGTTTCACGTGTTCCTTAATACTAAAATGTGTGGCGTTTAAGTGGTGTTTCTTAAACAATGACACGATATACAAATATCATGTTATATATAATATAAACAATGCCAAAATATACGGATGGAAAACTTTCACAAATATCACATTATAAAATTCGAAACTTTTATATAAATTAAAACTATATCACAACAAACAATTGAAAAATGTCAACCACATAAGCATACAAATAGAAAACCTGTATATAAAATGCATAATGTACCGGTTGCAATAGAAAGTATGACCATAACAGTGTTCATTTTAAACACGAACACATTTCTATCATTTATTTTAACACAGAAATAATTGAATGTTTAACTTTGATAATCTACCTTATAACTATTTAAATGATTTTAATGTGGCATTTCAGCACAAACACGTCTGACAAGGTCATTGTCTGTTTGTGTCGATACATGTGTATACAGCATACACATGTACATGTTATATGGACGATACACTATATAGAGAAAGAGAGATAATCCATTTTGTTTCAAAGGTTATCAATTTCAGTCAGACAAAATGCATGAATAGCGACCCAAAAAGAATTCTTGTATTGGTATTTTGGGTATTTTGTCAGTTGATAAGAGTCTTTCTGCCTTAGTAGCTAATTGTAAAAACAATAATTTGGTGTTTCTTTTAAACCATCATTTCATGTTAAATAGAACGCATGTAGTATTTGTATTTAAAGGAATGATTAATTTGCATATTACTTATTTCCTGTAACTACGGCATGCTGAATTTATGAAGTTTTTAAAATCCTATTTCACGCATTTTTGATCCGTCACTATTCTAGCATTGCTGACCTGTACAACATTTTCTTTGTGCTCATGACAGAATCCTCATTAGACCACCAGAGTAGCGTCCCTTTACTGCTTAAAAATATAGTATATTTTTGTTCTTTTACTTAGACATTGTCATTAACAATATTTTGTTATTTTATCGTCATTCAAACATATATGTTGCCTAATACGTATCTGGTGCTCATTGTATTGTAATTACATTACATTGATTGATTTCCGACGATTCGACTATATCGATTTGATATTTCTCAAGATGTTAAAAAGGCAATTTAAAGTTTTTGTTGACCCACTGAAATCATATCTATCTTAAATTTATAAGGGAAATTACTATGCAATTATTCAGTTTTAATGCAAATATTGGCAGGTTTTGATTGTTGATATTAATTAAGTTGACATTTATTCCACAGGCTGCAGCTAGACGCTTTTCGTTGGCATGGAATAGTGCAGTAAGACAAGCGTCGAACTCACGCAGATTTTCGGACCCAGTGGTATCAATGTCAAACGAACAGCAAGAAAAGAAAAACCCAGTACACTTGTTAGAACAGCTAATGAAAACAGATATTACGAGAAGCACAGATACGATTCCTGAAGAGGAAGTTGTCTAGAAATCGACGGTAGCTCTTTCTGCCATCTCATAATGAATAAATGAAATATTGGTTTCGACGGTATGTCCCTTTAAAAACTTGTATTTATCATATGAGGGGTGTACAAAACGCATATGTCAGAAAATAAGATAATTAAATGTGTCTCGTTAATTGCAAAACATGTTTAATTGTCACACAGTAAAGATATTTGTTCTGTTCATAATGCTTGCCAATATCTACAACACACTGTCTACGAAGACCTGAAATCGTAAGCTATAGTTATTGGTTGATATTAAACCAATATCATGCTCCTAAGAGATGATATGTCTAGCATGCATTTCCGTTGGGTTAATTGGCATTGAAATATATTATAATATGTATTATGATATGTGCGTTTATCATTTCTATAAATATGTATCGTATACCCTATGAAATGCCCTTTGTACAATATTTGCAATGGAAGAACAATGTACCAAGAAAGAACTGATTCCTGTGACCGGCCCAAAGAAAAACGAATGTTAAGCTTTCTCTTTAACTATTCAACGACCCTTTGTCTTTAAATCAAATATCGTGAAGTCAGGGAATAAGATAATTGATACTCACATTTTGATGACAGTTTGTTTCAGTTTGATTATTTGATTCTTGAAATGCCGTCATCATAATATTAAAAATAATCATCTTGCAAATTTTTACGAAGAGAGATAACGGGAAACAAGTTGACCTGCAAATCAAACAAAATTCGTGTTTTACTCAACCCAATCAACGAAAGCGTATTATGTAGTTCAACAACACCATTATGCAGATTAAGGTTTCATCAAGGCCATGTGATTGATATAGATTTTCTGTCAGGATGTCGTCATTCCCTAGATATCCCAATCACACCAACACATACAGAATATGTTGTACTACATAGTCACATGATTTAAGTAATGTATCTGGTCGCATCATACTCGTTAATATTCGTGAAGATACGCTGTGTTTCACATATCAAAACCAAACACCAGGCACCTAAACCATTACAACACTGAACATTACAAATATGCTGACGACATTATCATTGTAAAGATAAGCCATTGTCATTCAACTGTAACATTCAAAACATACTTTTATCAAAACGATAAAACAGTTTACTGCTGCGAATACATGATCATACATTGTATATGAATATCTAAATCTTGAAAAGAATATACCAATCCTGCATTTGAGAAAATTATGATTTTCTTTTTACATTGAGATCATGTGTGCTTCATGAGTTTCATCTATATGAATATTTACTCTTTCCCAAAGAATAAATCGCTAATAGACATATAAAACCGGTTTTTAATATAATGAGACTTCCAACAATAATAGAAATCGATACCTTTCATGTAATTCATTACATAATTTTGGGACAATAAAATGAAGAAAATGAAGGGAGATAACTCAAAGAAAAATCATAGACTACTGTTTATTTCTTTATTTTAACATTTTAGGAAATTATTCTTCAATAAGAAATCCAGTTGATAAACTTTAAAAATTAAAAAAAAACGAAAGAGAATTAATAAGGTGTTTATCATGTTACAAATAGGATTGCAAAAATTAAAATACTAAATTAGTGGAACTATGTTTGCCGTTGCCGAAACATTGCTCAAGTACTACGAAAAATATATATCATTACTTAGACAGTATTCAAAACCAACAACTACCTATGATAGATTATATTTTTTTCTAATATTCATTGTTTTGTTATGTTATGATAATGTTATTGAATTGTTCATATGAAAAAGATATAATATATATTGTATTCTTGGCTGTAAAATGAGTAAGGGAAAGAACATTAAAATATCTTAAAATCACAGAAATTATGTTATATTTTATTAACAAAATGTGAAATAGAAAGGAAATGCAGGCAATCAAAAATCAGACCAGACATGGAACTTCGTGAATGCTGACAGATAACATACTACTGGAGGACGAAATCCACCATGCAGAGTCCGGCAGATGTAAGTAGTGTACAATACAACACATTGTCTTCACAGATTCGACTATTTCAGTATGTTACCATTAGTTGTTTAAAACAGTTTCAGTAGTAATGTACGTGGTACTTTATGATAAGTTTATCAAATGTTCAGTGTTCCTGTACTTTTTAAGTCGCATGACAGGTTTAAGTATTCCAGCGCCTTCATCTAAGTTACATTTTAATACAGTTGTATAGCCAGTACAATCACTAAAGTTCATAGTCACATACCATTGAGTACACGTACCAAAGTTTCAGTGTATCAAGTATCCTAGATTTCAACGTAAGAGAAACGACAAGTAATTAATTCCCTCCAATTTAGTTAAATGTTAACGTTTAAGTATTCTAGTACATTCACGAGAGTTATGTTGTAAAAGTGTTTCAGCATTTCATTACGAACACGTTTGTTAAATGACACCGTGTTGTTGTTCAAGTGTCTCCGTGTAAGTTCATCGACATCCTATTAGGATTTATATACGTTAAAGTAAGTAAATGCACACACATTCACTGCGCAAGTACCGTCAAAAACTTAAATGACACAGTTGCAGTATTCAAAGACTTATCAAGAAAGTAAGTTGGCATAGTTGCTGCAGACATGATGAAATATTGTTATCAAGAAACATTGTTTAAATGGATATTTTTATGAAAAGTGTAAGAAATAAATAACTTTGACATGGTGAATAATTTTCTTCGTATGGAAGTATAACATTTTACGGTTAAAACATCATTGGGTCTGTACTGTTTCTTTTTGCAATGTTTACCTTTATGTTGTATACATCATTTTTGATGATGATGAAACGTTTCTCCAGGTGATATAAACACCGGCTGACAAAGCTAAATAAGTCTCACCTCACCAGTGCAAAATCGACAAATCAAAATCGAAATAGCAACATGAACCAGAGACATACCATCAACAAAAAACATCAACAGGAACGAACCGATGATTATTAAATAAGAAACAACCGGAATCAAAGGCATGCTATTATACAAAAAACAAGAGAACTTCCGTCAAACAATTAACAACCATAGGAACCAGAATTATACTATCAAAAATAAAACTGAAAAGAAACCAGAGAAATACCACAAAAAACCCACCAGAAACCAGAAATATTCCACCCAAAAATCCAACAGGATCCAAAGACATATCAACAAATAATAATATCACCGTGGAGACACGGTAGTCTAGTGGTAGGACGCCAGGCCCGTGACCGAAGGGTTCGAGTCACGGCACGGCACTGTGTTGTATCTTTGAGTAAGATACTTTACTCCGCTTGTTCCAGTCTACTCAGCTGTAAATGAGTACGTGGTGAGGCAGTGCTAGAATTGCTGAATGCTAGCTGTTAGCGCCGAAATGGCAGCTCCGTCTGTATGCTCCCCAGGGAGTTGAGAAAGATGTTCGCTGGTTGCAAAGGCCCTATAACCACGGATAATAATTTGTGAACCGCTTTGAGACGACCTACGAGCTAGGTTGTGATAAAGCGGTATATAAGAACCTCGAATTATTATTATCATTATTATTATTATTACAGTGGACAGTGAACGGTTACATTGACTTGTAGGCCATGTGTCGTGGCTGAAATATAACCCGAGTTTCCTCTGGCTCTGACACTAAATTAATGACATTTTGACAAGATAGATGTCTGGTGTTTGGCCAGAGCGCACTTCCATATGAAAAAGTGGAATTCTTTGACACCGTTTGGTTGCCTAAAGTTTTACACAGATACAAAGATTTTATTCTGACTATAGGAATTATGGCATTTCCTCTGCTGTCAGCTGTATTATATAAATGAAAGTTGGTTGATATTATTGATAATAACATGATTTATGATTGTTTTTGAAAGTCTATTGCTGATAATGTCACATCTCTGTAATTGTAAGTTCATAAATTAACAATTATCTTGTACATTGTATTATATTTCAGGTACATGCAAATTAGTAGTTCAAATTTAATGTTGGTTTACTACATGTATGCTCTCATATATGTTATATGAGTGTTCATTTCTTGTTAAATTGAATTATCGTGGCCTCAATCGGTTCCCTGTGGTTATAGAGAAGTGGCTGGTTCTTCCAATGATGATCAAGTCCAGATTCAAATGCTCGAACAGTTTGTGACATTACAAACTCTCATGGCAGACTGTTCCACCTGTCCGCGGTTTGGTGAAGGAAGGAATGTTTCCTGATGTTAAGGCGCGTTCTTTGTTAATATAATTTCAGTTCATGTCCCCCGTGGTGATGGTACTACTGAAAGGTGAAATGAATGTAGACACCTCAGGACCCTGTCATGATTTTTTAAAGCTCTATCATGTCTCCCCTGGCTCTTCTATATGCGAAAATTGGCAGTTTCAGATGTTGCAGTCTTTCTGGGTAAGATAGATAATCCATTCCTGGTATTAGCTTAGTAGCTCTCCTTTGTACGTTTTCTATCGATTCTACGTGTTTGATCAGATGCGGACTCCAGACCTGGTTCGCATACTCAATATACTCTATTGTTCATCTGATCACCCCCATGATGAAATTGGCTTTGGGGGTTTTTTCTCCAGAAATGTGGATATTGAATGATAGTTTATTGTCGATAGTGACTCCAATATCTTTTTCAGTTTCGGTATATGGAAGTTCCTTTCCATCTTCTAAAATGTATGTGAAGTTGTTGTCATTTTTACCAATCCGCATGGCTTTGCATTTATCTGGATGGAAGAACAGGACCAAATTTTTGTTCCATGCTTGTGTTTTAAGCAGGTCTTCTTGTAGACGCTCGCAAACCTGAGTGTTGAATATGGGACGGTATAATTTGATATCATCTGGGAGGTCATTTTTGTATAAAACAAATATAACCGGTTCTAGTGCTGATCCTTGCAGAATGCCACTGCTCATTTCCTTCCAGCATGATGCGTCTCCATTTACTGCTACACGTTGTTTGCGATTTAAAAGAAATGCCTTTATCCAGCTCGTAATTTTACCTGTAAAACCGTACATGCCCATTTTATAAATGAGACGCTGGTGGGGATCTTTGTTGAATGCCTTCATAAAGTCACAATACAGTACATCAATGCAACCTTTTATGTATCAAGGATTTTCATCCAGTCATCAATAACTTGGATTGATTGTAAAACGGTGGACCTTCCGTGGATGAAGCCAATTTGTCTCCAGCTGAATACTTTATTGATCTGCATGTAATTGATTATGGTTACCCCTACACTTGTTTATAGTATTTTACAACATATACAAGTTAAGCTAATGGGTCTATAATTACTGGCTGATTGCGGTCTCCTTTTCAAAAATGGCTGTGACACTAGCTTCCTTCCATTTTTCGGGAACTGATTCAGTTTGTATTGAAGTGTTGAAGATTATGGAAAGTGGTAGACTAATAACAGAGCTCTGTTCATTAAGCACTCGCGAATGAAGGTTGTCTTGACCTGGTAACTTTGATGTTTTTAACTTTTCAACTATTATTGAGACAATATCAGCAAAGTAAAGTTGGACAGTTATTCGTTATTTGTTATTCGTTATTGAATAACGAATAACTGTCTAACTTTACTTTCCGGGGGGCGGAAGTAAAGTTGGACAGTTATTCGTTATTCGTTATCCGTTTACTTTACAGTTATTCGTTATTCGTTATTCGTTAACTTTACGTAGAAAGTGTATACAGGTGGTATCACAGCAATAATTTACACCGTGTTAAATTACCACCAACAGATGTCCATTTTGAATGTTGATAGATTGTTAACGCCATTTTTCAGAAAGAACTTGGGCGATTTTTCTGAAGTTTAACACGAATGTTCTTATCGTCTGTAGTTACGCATTTTCTGATGGGCGTTGCTTGATTTTCTTATGGGGACACAGGTATCAATGGTGGTTTTCAATCTATCTCGAAAATGTATCCACTGCCAGCTCATGTCCCTAGCTAGTTGGTGTTGTTCTTCAACCCAATTTATAGACACCATTTCTTTCATACGATCGTAGTCCCCTTTCTCATACATATATCTCTTCTTTTCTTTCTTTTCTGTAGTTGAATAAACATTAACTATAAATTGTATGACAGAGTGGTCACTTTTATCTATTGGGGCTTGAATTTCAATTTCACTGACCATCGCTTCCTCGTTGGAGAAGACAAGATCCAGTACATTTTATCCTGATCATGTGCTCTTGTCGAACTTCTGATGTGCTGATGGAGAAAGCAGTCCAGAATGGTTTCCACGAAGTTGAACTCCAGGCTGTCTATTCCCCCTTTCGTGGTGTTGCTTTCCCAGTCTATACCTGGTAAATTGTAGTCTCCTACAAGTAGCATATGTGTAAAGTTTCTATTGCATGCATCTATAATTTCTGTATATGCTTCCTATTAGTAGAGTGCATGTTGTTCCTAGCTTTATTTCGCAAAATAATCCCTCATGAAATGCCTCACCTATATTGCATTGTAGATATTTTAAGGTGTTGTGGTCCTCATTGTTCATTCTTTTTTTAGTTTGACAATTCTTCTTGCCCGTGGCACACTTCGGACCTTGTATATAGATTCCCCCGATTCTGCTGTCCTTTTCTTGGCTACATTCCATCATTCTTTCTCATTTTCTCTTTCTGCTCTTGTTAGATCATTGCTTATTAGAATATTCTCATATTTCTATTTATTCTTAAAAGCCTCATATTTCTAAAGAGATTTGTTTTCATACCCTGCTATCCATTGCTACAAGGATTGGCCTTTGAGACGTTTCTCCTTCGCTAGGTTTGGTAAATTTCCCAAGCCTTAACACCCGTATATTATTTCCATCCGTAACTACTTTGCATGATCCGCGAATTTTTCTCACAAAATCAACATCGTGCTCCTTTCTTGTCGATCCATCTTCTGTGTTGTACTCTGTAATGCCGTGAACAATAATACTGTTCTCTCTTTTCTTCCGTTCATTTATAACATCTAGGATGTCGATTGGTTGACGTTTCTGCTTTGGTATTTTTTGGCTACCGACAGCGTGAGCCCTGGTCCGAGAAATACGATGCTACGTCTTGACTTAAAAGCGAGCACATGGTTCCGGCAAAAAACCCAACAACATTATATTCATCCGCAGCGATCAATCCAGTTTGAAAAATAGAGGCCTTTATTTTGACCTCTAGTGATCCTTTAATTCGGAACATATTTCGTAAACAGTTATTCAAGAATTTTCGAAAACCTCACCTTGAACATTTTGTCGGATTTGTTTTTTTACAGGCAGTTGTTTGGCTATTCTCTTTTATCCAAAAACGCTTTGTTCTCTTTTAATGGAAGAGTTCCTTTTCCAAAAAAAGGCGAGTGGTGATATATATATGACCGTACATTATTTAGGAGCATGTTTTGTGAAAAGCACAACAAAAGCCAAAATTAAAGTTATTGTGAGAATGATTGAGTTCTTGGTTGAGTTCGGTGTCAAGATTTTCCATTAGTATTTATGACTTTTCCATTCTTTACACAACCATACCGCATACTAAACTGCAGGAACGCCTTCGTGATTTTAGTATGAGAGCTTTCTTTTCTAAGAAAGACGAAATACGATAAGTAAATAGGTGCACACTATTTTGCAGCATATTTTGTGGAAAAAACCCCCAACAAAGGTCAAATTCAAATAGACCATTCTACACTGAAGATGAAATCGTCAGAATAATTGAGTTCCTGGTGGACAATATCTTTGCTGAATTCGGTAGCAAGATTTTCCAGCAGACTATAAGCATCCCTATGGGGGAAAATGGTGTCCCATTCTGGCCGACTTATTTTTTATTCATGTCATTAATTGAGGCTGAATTCATTGAAGCGCTTACCAGGACTGGTAACAAAAACCTTGCAAAGTCCTTCATTTTCACTTTCTAATTTACTATTTTTCGCCGTACTATCTTCAAATAACAAAAAAAAAATAACCATGTCGATCATATTACACCCTATTGAACTTGAAATCAAGGAAACAACTAACTCTTCTATATCATCGACATTAGTAGATCTTTTCTCACAACGTGACCAATTGGGACGGCGGACTACGAATCTGTACGGTAAGGGTAACGATTTTGATTTTCCTATTGTAAATTTCTCCTCTCTTTAGAGTACCGTGACTCCTACATCCCCATCATGTTTACATGTCGCAGTGTATTAGGTATTGAAGATCTTGTTCCGAACATCATGTTTTCTGTAGTAGGTGTCGACTGCTGAAGGACTAATTTACATCATTATGTCGTTGAAGCAAAGACTCTTACTCTTCTGGAACACCTGGTCTTATTTGACTTGTACTTTTTTTTATAATTTAAGCCTTAGAGTCAATATTTCAAAGCGATTTCGTATTACTGCAGTGTTTGGTTTAGAACATTGCAAAACTGTTACTGTCAATATCAGAACAAGACCCCATGTTTAGAACACTATCAAACTGTTACTAGTGATATCATAATTCACTGTCAATGTTAGAACATTTATAAAAATTGGTACTTCAGCGTGATTTCACGATAGAAGTATGTCGAGCTGTTACTTCACAATGTAGATATCACAACACAATTTCAATGTTAGAAGTACTGACAATGTCAAACTGTGATAAGTTAAAACACATGGGTGCTGGCAAAGCTTTACTTTTTATGTCACAACATGATCGTGTGGTAACAATATCTAACTGTTACCTGGAATACAACGTGATAAGAACATTCTCTCGTACTGTATACACTTTACATATCCATGCGTTTTCATGTTTTAATCAATGTCAAACTGATATTGTCGACATCACAATGTGATATTTTAGTTAAAACATTGCCAACCTGTCACTGTTGACTTGGCAATGTGATTTTAGCCCTTTCACCACTGTAGACCATAATGGACTCATCCATATCAATGCATGACAGAGTCTACTGAAGTTACATAGGGGTGAAAGGGTTAAGATAAGAACATTTAAAAAAAGTTATGTCAACATCAAGTACCATTCTCATACTTACAAAACATTTTGAAATTGTTTCTGACAATATCACAGCACAAGTTAATAGTAAAGATTTTACTGACGATACCAAAATGATACGTCTATCTATATGGGATACTCTACAGACACCATAAAGGCTTTGATTTAGAGGGTGAGGTACGCATATGCCACTAACATTTGTTAGTTGCTGTTTGTCATGATCACATCCATGCGTTCAACATATATATTAGTAAGAAATAATGTCAAACTGATATAATCAACAATATTACAACTTGCTTTCATGTTATGAAAATGATCTTATATCTAACAAATTGCAAATCTCTCATGGGTCAAACACTGACAAACTGTTACCGTTAATATTACATCGATATCTTATGCTTAGAACTTGTTCTTAATATCAAGACATAGTGTCTTGTATAAAACTTTGTCATACTATTACCTTCAATATCATAACACGTTCTTGTGTTAAAACATTAGAACTGTTATTGCTGTACCACAGCGTCACATCGTAGTAAGAATATGTCAAACCGTTATTATGTATATTAAAAGGTGATAACATGTTAAGAAAACATGCTCTCCATTATCCTTACTGGTACTATTACCCAGTCACATGTAGAATATCTTCAATGGGAATCTTGTACAGTAACCTAAACGTTCTAACGTCGTGTGTATTTTGCCACTATGGCAAATGTTATTATATAAGAATCGCATAACTATACACTATACACAAACTGCTTAAATTTGAGATTCTTACATATCGGGTAGTTAGAAGTGCTGTCAATAATGGATTATTCTTGTTAGGGGAAGGGATTTTTTTAACAAGGGACCAACGGGAACATATTTTAAAAAAATTGAGACTTTCTACGAAATAGCGATAACGAATCTAAACTATAACAAGAGGCCCAGAGGGCCTGTATCGCTCACCTGAATATTTCAGCAGTCATAGCAAAATATTCTCATTAAATATTATATTGCACTACAAATATTTCCCTCGCAAACTTTGTTGGCTCCA
>JAUMHH010225520.1:0-24924 GCA_032359455.1 Chlamys rubida
CCGTCCTCATATAACTCTGACTATTGTCTACCTAGGTACCCGTCCTCATATAACTCTGGCTATTGTCTACCTAGGTATCCGTCCTCATATAACTCTGACTATTGTCTACCTAGGTACCCGTCCTCATATAACTCTGGCTATTGTCTACCTAGGTATCCGTCCTCATATAACTCTGACTATTGTCTACCTAGGTACCCGTCCTCATATAACTCTGGCTATTGTCTACCTAGGTACCCATCCTCATATAACTCTGGCTATTGTGTCTACCTAGGTACCCGTCCACATATAACTCTGGCTATTGCGAAGACGTTAAAACCACAGAAAAACAAACAAAGCAATACCACTCTGAGTTGTCGTTCAATAACACTAACTTTCACCTCTATCTACAGGTAAATCCAACATTATAACGTCAACACTAACAGAACCTATTGTAGCATTGTTTTGCCCTAAGCAGTCAAACATATATATGGTGTTTTGTATATGTGTCGTCGACCTTTTTGCTGGAATTAGGAAAACAATAACAAACAAAAGACGAACATCATTAAAGCATTTATATTCTTTCAAGATATAAAGACACAATCAATTTGTCATAAGAATATTCAGACTATATCTGAAAAAATGCATGAAAAGATCAATATTTCAGAATTCCATGTTTTCGCTATTGACAAAGGCTATAAGGAACAACAATTTTGGGTAGAGATTGATTGCGATGGTGTGCTGTACTGGGGAAGATGTCTGATGGTCACCTCCAAACCCACACTGATCCTCACAATATCACATCGTTCTGACCAGGGCGTTAGTGATACATTTTCATTTTCATAGTGCAGGATTTCCTGGGTGATACAGTTTAAACGAAAGAGTATATTGAATAATAAATATACAGGCCTCAACTGTTTCAGTGGAAACATCATATTGATTTCATGCTCCCTAATTAAAGTTGTCTGATGTTTGTAGACAAGCCCACATTATGCGCCTCATCTACGATTTGCCCGTATGATACGTTGATTACAGTTTTGTATTGCTCTTAAAGCATAGGTTTTCCAATTGCTTATATTAGTTATATATACAATATCGTGTTAATCAAGTATACTTGCAGTGTGCCGATCACTCGGAAGCTCATGATATACGGAACTATTAAAGTTGTTTGATTAAACCCTAATTGGACCAACACTCGTATATATCAAGTTGACACCTATTCCCGCCATAGTGATTGCGTAATGGTAGTCAGACGTATATATCACTATATCTGTCTACTACCGATAGTTAAAAAAGGGTTCCCAAACGTTAAAACCAATACATGATATAACAACGATATTATCAAAGTGAAAACATCCATCGACGAAATTACTGAAGTATAGCTTATCAAAATATACACACTCGTCGGTGAAATAACTGAAGTATAACCAGGAACCCTAATCAATGTATGAGACCCATGTCGGTACAACCGCGTTACACGCATTTTTAAGTTAAAATGAAACAGCAATTATTATTATGATTCAGTTTCCAGGTATTAAAGGAAATAATTTCGCCAGATAACACGACAATCTTTCTTTATGCTACACCGTTAATAAATTTCTTAACCAGGCAGCGATGATCAGTAATTCGGTTGTCTGACTATCCAGTTTTCATAGACCTAAAGTTAATCGTCCCAAATATCTAGACATCGCAGAATCCTTTATCAGGGAACGATGGTGGCCGAACTATTTTGTCGTTACTCAACACTTAACACCAAAACAATCTGTGTGTGGTGTTCAGTGATTCCCTATCTTGGACGATAGCGTCCTCTTGTTGATCAGCAGAATCAACCAACCCTGTTTCATAGGAGTGATTTATTATTTTTGTCCGTGGTACCGTTGGGAACCCCATGCACCTCGCCTTTATCAAGGGCAGATGAAATGTGTGACAAAATTGATGACGTTTCATTGCATAAAGTGATGACACGACGATGACGTTTTCAGGAAATAGCGTGTGTGAGCTCTCTTTCTCTATGTAGGTAAAGGCAGGTTTATCTTTTCCTTAGTAACAGCGGGAATGTACTGATGAATTGTGTGAGAAATTGCATCAGCAACTCAATCCATCATGTTGAAATGTTCTAAATCAACATCATCAATTTGCATTGTTCTCGTTTGCATTACACAAATGCTTTTAGTGGTTAAATATAAATCAATGAAAATATCAAAATTTATTGCACCTATACGTCAGTTGAAGAAGAATATACCACTTATATTTTATTGTTATTCCCAATTCAACGGAAAAAGAAAAGACTAAATTGCAATGACAGATGGGCACACAGATTAGCTATAAATCTCCTCCTGATTTCATGTACTTCTTACAGACATACTTAAGTTAATTTATAGATATGCAAACAAATGTATCTTTCGGGCTGTTTAATAACACAATCACATACCACAGCCAATCATGTAATCTCGTTATCGAGTGTTCAGCGCTAACTTGGCTGTACATCTGCTGCAGGCTGTGTCGGCTGTCGCTTTATAGTGTACACTGATACACGATACCGATACACGTAATCGGTAGGAATCTCGACATGTACATGGACCTATAATCGTTCTATCTTGTCAGTGTGTTCTACTTTCAATTGTATCGCCTATTCACGAAAAACGGAATGATATAAACAGTTATAAATTTCAATGTTTGGAAAGCTTTTAAATATGATTGAAAACAACATCAGCCAAAATGGTTGATTATTGATGCAAAAACAGATTATCGTTCTCTGAATAAAAGTAAAATTATAATCCATAGTACACATCAAACTTTAACTTTTCAAACGGCAATACATTTTTGAGTAATCATTTATTTCTGTAAGGACGAAAAAAGGATGCATGGTGTAAGTCGTATTCGAGACATTTGGGACACGGGTGTTTCGTACTTACCTTTTAATACGCTAGGTATCTGTTACACAACAGGTCTATGGAATGTACAGGTAAAACATAATACATTCAGTTTTTCTAGGTCTATTTCTGTGTTGTTTTGACCCAGACAAAAGCAATAAAAAAACTTCTACGAATAAGAATTTAACAAATACTATAAATTCCTGTCGTTTTTGGCATTTAGCATGCAAAACAATATGGTGATATGGATATACGTGTACACCATAATAGGACCATACAAAAGCAAAGAGAACGGGGAAATAATTTCTAGGGAAATGAATGCCATATTTCATTATAGGGTCGTACGGGAGCCCCGGCATAGCGAATTATATGCAGGCGTACCATTATTAGGGCGTTCTTGATGGATCGCATGGCTACCTTGCTGTGACGTTCGCTTAAATCCGATCATTTATATCCCCTCTGAATCCGTAATTTACTTTTCTTGAAAGTAATATAATATTATAAATGTCGTTAAATATTGACTTTAATAATGCGCTGTCAGCCCGGTTCTTCCTTCAGATATTTTATTTGAAAAGCGTCTGTGGTTTGTCTCCCAGGCTTACACCCCTACAACTATCAAGTGTTCTGATCAAAGAGGGCAATACCGTCACATACAACTCTTTACTGTTTCTCTAATTTGACTGACCAATCAATACAAAACATATTTGTATTAATTGTATATAATATGCTTATTATTGTTGCCAAAAGGTACACAATGTACCAATACATCAGAAATGATATATGAGTTGCCACTTTAAAATACCAAAAGAGGGATACGCTATGGAAAAGGTTTTAGTGAAGGAGGTGGTAAGATATATTTTCTATTCTGTTTCAGATATGGCCGAGTGCACCACCAATCCTTGTGACAATGGCGGCAGATGTGAGGAGATTGCAGGCAGTCACGTTTGTCACTGCATAGACGGATACTACGGTGCTTCTTGCACAGACCGTAGGTTTAATTATGACGTCATTATGACGTTTATTCAGACTCGTTAGGTAGGATAGAAGTAACATCTACTGAGATATCCTCTCTAGGCTAACAGTTACGTTCTAGTCGTCAGTTTAGTATGAGAGTTACGTCTGATACCTTATTTTAGGACATCCTTGTTTGGTTAATGGTATGCATTGTCGTAACGAATACGCCATGAAGACCTGTCTCCAGAGTTAAGGTTTAGTGTAAATCCATATCTCTGTCAAATGGTGAGATGACTTAAAATTAGTGATACAGATATCAATAATGATTAGATAATGATAATTCCAAAAACAATGACTCGTTGACAACATCTTATACATAAAGCTTATTCGGGTTTCATATTGCAAGTATTAGACGTCATGAGCGACAATACATACGTTAAGGAATAAAGTAGAAAATTATAATGTTAATTAAAAAGATTCCAGGTAAGCCATACTACCAGCCGGTTTTTTTAAAAAATCATATCAATGAATAATTTGAGGACCTATTTAAAAACTGCCAGGCTTTGTTATTCCAATGTTTATGGTAGTATATGAGAGCTGATTCCAAAGTCAACCAGGCTGCATGCGTAAAAACAGAGTTTCTAATTTTTCATAAAAAAACCCTTTCAGTTTGGTATTACTAACATATCTTGGTATTAATGTTGCATGATTTGTAGTCTAAAAGTTAACTCAACCAATATAATAAAACTGCATGCTTGGTTAATAGAACTCTTCAGGATTACCTCCCTTTAATCTCATCCTGTCGATTCTGACAGTTCTGAGATGCAATACTCAATAGACAAAACAAACTTTTATGACGAAGGAATGTAATTTAGTATCAGTATGTGAACAAATGCTGTCGCTGTGCTCTTTTGATTATGTTATGTATAATCTTTAAAACGTCACACCGGACTCTGTTGCAGTACGTTAAAAGCAGAAAAAAGTTGTTGTGAAATAAGGCTCTTTCGAACTAACGTCGTCACCAACACAAATATTTTCCGTCGATTATCAACTAAATTTATATTCAATGTCTAACGAATACGAGGATTGTTTTTATTATCATTATTTTTATTTTCTCTTCATTTGAGAAATTCTAGTTTCACGACTAATGGAACCAATTGTTCAATGTGTATTTAAGAGGAGGTGATTCTGTTGTTCGCCAGTTCGGATGTTACCAGCATGCGCTACGGTATCGATACTAATGCTTCAGTTTTATTCATTTTTTTAACAAACATGTTGCATATTTTGGATACAGTATGAAAGCATGATTTATTATGACATAGACTTACTATCCACAATGTAGCACCTAATAGTAGTTGTCATCACAACACAGTGCAATATGTTGGTAATTGGTCAACAGGTTAGGTGTCTGGATTTTAAATACATTGAGGTTTTCAGACAAACATATATTATGCGGTTCATGGTCCAGGTCATAGGTGGCTTCAGACGAATAGATAGACAAAGCCGGCAATGGAAAACGACAGCACAATTGTATTGTTCAGGGAAGTGTGTATAATTGTTTTTAAATAAACATGAGATTGGTTTTATTCTGGGCCATCAATGACTTAATATTTAAGAGATGAATTAAGAATAGAGGTAACTGCTTAACTTCAAATCTTAGTTTCAATCTAACATGTTATATACCGTTTCCATTTATCTTTATTCATCCAAAGGCCATTTTGAAAGTGTATCCACAGTGCATTTGACTTAAAGGGGCTTTCGGTTACTCAAATTGAAATGTTTAAATGAACTTAATGCAGTAGTACCGTTGATTAACAAGCGCCTGGTATATTTTAATCACCAACAGTCAAGTATTTGTGGCAATTACAACATTGTAATGAGATGTCCAACCTCGACTGAATAATGTATGGTAGACCGCTGATTGGAACCATGCTGCATTGTCCACATTCACATTAACTTTGTCGATGTGATTTTTACGATCATGGCCGCTTGAGGTATTAAAAATATGTTTCCATTTCAGTCAATGGTTTCTTCGTGCGCTGGTCGGTCACCTGCCTGGCATCACGATCATAGATATTCTGTCATGTTTTAATTTGAATTAGTTTGTAAGAAATGGTCGTGCAGTTGTGTCAGTTTAAACTATTTCTTTGTTAATCTTGAGTAGCCTCGATTCTATTAGTGCTCAGATCTGATCCCTTTGCAGGACTAGGTGGTTGGTCCAATTGGTCTAATTGGACAGACTGCACGGTAACGTGTGGGGGAGGAATTTTAAACAGAACGAGGCTTTGTGACAACCCGCCAGCACAGGGTTTGGGTACTTGCTCCGGAAACTCATCTGCAATAGAAATCTGCAATACACAAAATTGTCCAAGTAAGTTTTTGCTAGCAGCCGTTATTTATATAAGTAGTTAAACACCACACTGCAACATACATGTAAGAGGACGTTTGATTGTATGCAAAGAAATATAATTTAAAGAAACTTCATTATAAAAAATGATCTATGTGATAATATATAGTCTTGCAATATATGTGCAATTCCTAAAGCATATACTAGTTTTTGAGTAGAAGATATAGAAGTCAGTAACACTTTGTCTTGTTGAATACATTATGTACTAAATAGATCTAAAGACGTTCAAATATATACTCTTATTATCTTTTCTTTATTTTGCTACTAGTCGACGGTCAGTGGTCAACTTGGACGGACTGGTCAAACTGTACCGCGGAATGCGCGGGCGGTTTACGTAACAGGTCACGTGCCTGTGATAGCCCTTCCCCTCAATATGGCGGTGCTAGTTGTCCCGGAAACGACACGGAGGATGAATCCTGCAATAGTCAACCTTGTCCAAGTAAGTCACATGAATATCCGCTCACCGAAGGATGATATCTGTGTTTTGCGTTCTTGCAACTGCTACTTATATGACAACCGGTCTCGACAAGTGATGAGGTCATTCTAAAATTCATTTCATTTCAAATACATTTTATTGCATAAACAAAAGGATTGAGCAACAGGCTTTGCCTATATAAGCTCTCTCCATGGCTTCCAGCATATTTTAGTTGAGTTTAAGACATTGAATACAATATATATTTACATACATACATTATATTTCACCTCATCTCATGACACTTGGTTACATTTATTTCGAGGTAATATACAATAGTTAGGCTGGATTAATATTTTCATGTATTTATAAAATTACATTATTTCATGTGATAGATTGACTTAAAATTCAGTTTCGCTTAGCAGTCATAAACTGGATAATGATAGAGTACCTCACCTGTTTACATTATTTTGACAACTTGCTAAGCAAACAAGTCTTTTAGCAATACCGCGGAAGTGGAAGTGTAAGAACGACAAGATAGAAGCCCCTAGTGTTTCCACTGTAACAGCAGATCAAAACGATTTCTTGCGTAAAGACAACGGAAAAAACCCAGGCGAAAACCCCCGAAATTGCCGAGAGCCGCTTCTTAATACCATCAACTGAACATTGGTCAATTTTATGAATAATTGCTTACACTGACCGATACAAAAACAGAAATAAACGAATGAACATTAAAAATTAAAATCGTGTAAGAACTCTGCAATAATTTCAACCTTCGACTGCATTATTATGCAACGTGCGTGCGACAACACATTTTCACGTATTGTTTATTTTACGTAGATTTAAAGTGTCATGACAATAACTCCGCTGAATGATTTTTTTCTAATTTCAAATAATAACTGAAGTGAATTTCCGTTGGGAAGTGCGCATCTGTCAATTGAGTCTTTATGCTTTGGAGGTCCATAAATATACCTGCGATTCCAAGAGAAGGGCATGTAGGAGTCATTTCCGTCACGTTACATCCCTCACAAAATTATGATTATACGCCCACGGGGATATGTGAGCACTTACACTCGGTTATGCAAAATGTATTTAGTCAGAAAATGTACAATACACCAAAAAGTAGGTTAATACTTAATATTGACAATTTGCGTTAATTAAATACGTGATCGCAATTCTAAACCATTAAATTCATGTACTTATTTTGGTTTAGTTTTGTTTCTTTTTTTCTGTATTACTGGTCTCGGGGATAGATGGGTTTTGTCCCCGTTACGACCAGTGTGTTAGCGCTTAATGTTATTTGTCTATTTCGGCTCATTGCAAAATAGTTGTTGTATTTCTCGTTTACCAACGCCCTCGTTTGTAAGGCCTCTTGTTAACTTTGGTACGAATACTTACATGAACGATCGGCCAGACTGTAGTATCGTTAGAACGCTTAATACAGGCGACCTTGACATTGTTAAAAGGTAGAAGAGCAAAGATATATGTACATGGCTGCTGCAGATTCATTTTAGTCGTCTTAATGTCCCCGCAAAGGTCATCCCAGGTTATGTAAGTTAGGGGCCTTCGCAATCAGGTGGATCATTCCGAACATTTTGCCCTTCCTTTTCCTCCTCCAAACAAGCCGCAGATACCTTTGAAACCCTAATCGTGTAGTGTTAGAAGTTGTGGTGACATCGACTGGCTGCATTAGACCAGGATATATGTGAGTGACAAGACATATCTGTAAGGGCTGGGCGCAATGACTTCTTTAATTAGCCAGCGGGCCCTTCAGATGAAAACCACATGTATCTGTCTGTTGTGATTTCCGCTACGCGTTAATAGCTTTGAGGTCCTACAGATTGGCGGAGACAAACTCAGGGCATGCCATCTAGATGTCATAAACGTGGCTGATTTAATTTGTTTTCTTGCTATTCATGTTTTAGATATAAGCAAACACTTCTTTCCAGTAAATTTTACTTGTTGTGCCCACTATGTAAAAGTTCCACTATACATTTGTTATACGTATAAACATCTTTCACTCTCTCAATTTGGATTGTTACGAATGGCATGTTCGGAGTGATTTTTCTTTTCATATTTGTATTATAATATTGTTGATATTTTTTCAAATCCCCGTTAAATTTCCTCAACTTGTCGTAAATTAGCATTAAAGAATGACTCGGTCGGTTAAAGATGGCGCGATACTTTTTGATACTTTTTGTTTCCTGCATTATGTCACTTTCCTTTCGCTGACAGAATGTTTTCGTTATATCTCAGTGTTGTATCATAGAGATTAAAAAAGAAACTAATAAAATCTTTCATAATTTCATACTAGGGAAATGATAGGATAACTTTGCTTCGTGCTACGGATCCTATAAGTTAGGTTAATGGACTGCTGTACGTCAATATGTTCCTATAATATCGCGTCTGAAACTAAATGCCAAAAAGAAGGTAACGATGATCGACCGACATATGCATGTTGTAATACAAAACATAAATTAGACATCAAGACGGCAACATAATTTGACTGTGTCTGAATACCCATCAGTTCAGCGTGAAGTGATAGATCGACCAAACATATGATAACAGCCCGATTATTGTTACGTTGGAAACCGAGCTGAATCTTTACTCCTTCACTCCTTATATGCTCAAACACCGTATGATTTTCACAAAATGACAAAAAATGAGAACCTTGACTTTCATTACTTTCATAACAAACACCCAATATCTGTACAGATCCAGTTATTCACCAAATTTTCCATGATAAACGTTTTAAGTAGCTTGCTCTTTAAATTTCTTTGTTGTCAACTAGTGCAAGCTAACGTGGTTTTGCAATTACACTCTTATGACAGATTAGGATGCACAGGCCAACGGACGACCTAATTCCATTCAACCAGCCTCCTTATTTGTGCCCGTTGATGATGCCTGTTTCTAAGGTTACAAATCACAATACCAGACAACATTCGTTCAGATTGAAATGGCATGTTTTTATTGGAAGGTTTCTGAATTTAATGTCCATATATAGCTCGTGGCGTAGTCAGTACGTCAATTTAACTAGAAAGGAATAATTGGATAAGCCAGTCTAGCTGCTGTACTCTATCATAAACAGCGAATCCTTCTAAAACAATGTATAACTCAATTGTGTGTTCTACGTAATTGCATTGGTTCAGTTGTACCGTATTTATTCAAAAAATTCTTGCAAACGAATAAGAGGTTGTGAAGTTGTTAAAAGATTGACGAAACACAAACAAATGTTCACACCGTTACAATTTAGTAATAGATACACTTAGCCAAAACAAACCATTACACTGTATAATACTACTGTGTCGTCCCTCTAGAACTCCTCGGTGAGGCCAGAGGCAAAATAATTACACTGTTTAATACTACTGTATCGTCCCTCTAGAACTCCTCGGTGAGGCCAGAGGCAAAATAATTACACTGTTTAATACTAATGTGTCGTCCCTCTAGAACTCATCGATGAGGCCAGAGGCAAAATAAGTTGGAATTCGAAATTGATCTAAACTACTGATGAAACAGAATCGCAGGTGCATACAACCGCTTAATTTGTGAATTTCAAAAACACAGAGAATTACTTGCAAAATTCAATTTAATTAGTAAAGTGTGTATATTATAAACCATTCCATTACTCAAAAGAGATTGTTGTGGCAATATAAATTACGGCAAAGATAGAATAAGCATTTAAACCTGTTTTTGGTAAAGTTGTACAACTCCTAGGGCAAAACACGTTCTCGTACATACATGTACATTGTATCTATATCGATTGGTCACTTTGTTCCGTTGAAGTACCCGTGACACATCCAGTGTATCATTTTCTTGTTTTGTTACATGTAATTTGTGAAATGATTTATTACGTAGTATCATGACAAGAATGATATAACGTTAAAAAAACTTGTTTTTCTATAATCTTAAACTCCGTTTTGTGATCCCTCAAAAGTAATTCTTTTCATAAAAATGTCAGTATTTATATTTCGAAACTGATCGTTCCTTGGAGATGGTCGTTGTAGAATTCCTTCGACGATCGTCTCTAAAACCATTTTAACTCACAACTGACAGAATTTGTTTAAAATGCTGCAGAAAGTACATTATCGGCAAACAGTTTGACATGTTTCTGTACTTTACAGCAGACAATTATTGAGCATTGCATCAGTATTTTATTCTGACTCCTGTGCGATTAATTGATTAATTTGAAAAAAAGGAATGATTTATTTATATTTTGTTCTTTGCGCACTTTTTATAAACTGAAATGCAAACTAGTGAAAATGTCAACAGGCTACTGTCGCGTACTCAAACAATCATGTATTGAATAGATTATTTTCTTCTTTTTATCTGAAGACATTTAATACCTTAAAGTATAAAAATGATAAATTCCACATCAAATTCAGTGTATTCAAAACAATAACAATGCATAACAATTCATTAATGACATGTCCATGATAATGTCTACAAATATCACTTTGAATTGAGTCTTTTTGGCTCAGCAACATAGGACCAAACAGCATGAATATGTAATCTGGTAACACTACCAAGATGTTAGGGTATGCTACGCAGTAACACTGCATGTTAAATGTATAAGATTGACATTATTATACATGGGTATACGTAACAGTAAAAACACTTCCGAAAAGGTTAATTTGACGATACCTTTCATAAAGTGTCAAAAATATAAATAGATATTACGGTTTTGGGTTTTACGTCAAACAGTCCTTACTTCCTTCTGTTTAAAGCTGACAGTCAGAAAGGAACGATTTTAAGGATTTTGGTTTGTTTCGGTCGGTGACAGAACCGACAATCCTCATCGGCTCCCAATACGAAGACAATAAGGAGGAATCGCCATGTAAGGCGTTAGAAAATGAACAAGAATTTGGAAAAGAGAGAGATATATAGTATCGAAAAGGGTGCAGTAAATTTGTTTGGGACGCGTTAATGTCCCCCAGCAAAGCCAATACATAAATTCCAAATCTGCATGGGCTTTCCACATTGATCGCCTTTAACAAATCATGCAGTGGGTAATAGCAGGTATATTCGTATATAAATCCCCTACCTAAGTGAATCGTTCGTTATCTTTTCGAATTGAGTTTACGTGTTGACAATATGTTTTATGTTCTGTTTTAACTGTGTAAAGAGTAGGACGTGTATATTAGCATCGAATATATTCGTATTACGTACCTTTTTATTCCCTCCATGATTTCTATTATTATCTGTAAATCTAGTTGACGGAGCGTGGGCCGACTGGGGGAACTGGAGCTCCTGTTCTGTGTCGTGTATGGGCGGCCTACAGACACGAAACCGGTCGTGTAACGACCCTGTACCCCAATACGGCGGAGAGAATTGTTCAGGCGACGAGTACGACACCAGCAGCTGCAACGCCAATACAACGTGTCCTCCAGGTTAGAACGTACCTTTACTTGACAAAACAACGTGTCCTCCAGGTTATAACGTACCTTTACTTGACAAAACACAAATACGACCTGTCCAATAGGCAGGTAAGGGCATACCTTTACTTAACACAACAACAATACAACCTGTCAAGCAGGTAAGGGCATACCTTTACTTAACACAACAACAATACAACCTGTCAAGCAGGTAAGGGCGTACCTTTACTTAACACAACAACAATACAACCTGTCAAAAAGTCGGAAGGTTCCTTAGTTTACTTAACACACCGTCCAGACCACCGATCCACCAGGACAAGTTAGGAACTATTACCTAATACAGTCTTAATGTGTACCCATGTCGTTACGGATCATGGCCATTCTACAGCCAGGTGTAGAGTTGCCATATCCTCCATTTACATTAAAGTTGTTTTGTTTATCGTACAACTTAACCAGTACTTTTGTAGACATTGACACTGACAAAGTGAAAGTAAAAACAAATACTATATCTTGAAAACAAACTCATAGAATTTGGTATACCAAACGCATTATTGAAAACAAAAGCAAGACATTTATCCTATATTTTTTTTTCATTCAGTTATGCATTGTCTGTTGCCGACATTATTTGATAGTTTATATCTTCCGCAGATTAATTTAACAAGAAATTATGTCGCATATTACATTCAACCGACATCAATTCTAAGAGCGTCAGCCAAATTTAATGTGCACATGTCGTTTTTACACCTCTTTTGAGGCACGGAGGAGTTTTCTTCGTCAATCTATTGTACTGTTTCCCCCTGATTGATTGAATGGCTGTTTGATGTTTATCCCTGCCGTTCAGACGAATTTTTTTTCCCTTATTGTTCCGTCATTTGTCATGTATGTTCCTGATTAGGTTTTTAATGTACTTTTGTTAGTGTCAAGGCTGTAATTTCTGTTTTTGTTTTAGTTGACGGTGGATACGGGGAATGGACAGCCTGGGGACAGTGTTCAGCCAGCTGTGAAGGCGGGAACTACACACGCACACGAGCATGCGATAACCCACTTCCGGAATGGGGCGGAATTAATTGTACTGGAACATTTTACGAAATTGACACGTGCAATGAAAACAATTGCCCAAGTAAGCTAAATCTGACTAATCGTTACCCAAATATTTTACGTCTACGTTATGTACTTTGTATAATATAGTATTGTATAGTACAGTCATTTGAAATCACCACCACCTCTGTATCCCCTCTACACACGGGGTTTTATAAACCGTTTATACTCTTGTCAACTATCTTTTAGCGCGTTCCTTTGCATAGGATGCAGGTCAAAGACTTGACAAAGTTTCAAAATTATTGACATGTAGCAGAAAAAAATGACATCAGAAAAGAAGCTCTTGCCAGTCAACAGAATAAGGAATTCTCAATGTATATGGCGAAATTGCCAATACGCAAAAACAAATAATTTAGAAGAATGCAATTATATAATCCTATTCTGCCCGACCCACGTATCCTGTGCCCCAAACTAGAAACAAACCGGCCTATCAACAAAAACAAATTTGAGGAAACTAGAATGTCTTACATGTACTACCTTTGCTGCCAGTGTTCGGGCCTATGTTTACATTGCATAAAGCTGTACTGTTTCCTTCGTTCCTATCATCCATACAACCGGCCACGTTGGTGCCCAAAGCATTTCAGGAATCATAACTAAACCGTTAGTCCTATTGTAAGTTCTAGAGTCTATGTTTTATTTTTTGAAAAGCTACTTGACGTAAACATGTTATGCAATATTATCTTGACTCTGAACTCTTGAAAACAGATTTAAACAATACTGGAGGATGTTCGTTTCACATTTCGGTCATATCCTAGAACTTAAAATAGTCGGGGTACATTGTTTTTTAACTTATAGCCATTACAGATAATACTTTTTAGAACGTGATAATGAAGGGTGTCGGCGTTCGGTGTTGCCGTGGTGGTTTTTCAAGCGACTGAATGTGTGCTTAAATCTATACCTAGAATTAAGCTATATTATATAATAGTATATGGTTTTGTATTCTCTGCTCTCCAACCATAGGTATGTGACTTTTTACTTGCAGTGTGTTCTAACACGTTGTTGTGTTGTCGTTGCTTCGTAGACCGCTAATATCTAATTTTAACTTCATTTCATATTTTTTGTCTAATTTATTTTGTTGTTTCATTTTATTTGCAACACTGGTTGACTCTGGAATATTTGCCGTAGTTATTGTGGTTTCCTTCCATGATACAGATCATCAACATTGATATCAAAATGACTATGAGGCCGAGTAACAGTTACAACAGATAGCACACTTGTGCATACACATGTTTGTCTACCAATTCTTATTGTAAGGAAACTATAAAGTATACTTCCTTTGAGTCAAAGGGACTGTTTTTCCTAAGATTATTTCGTAATACAATTACCAACTCAACTAAAAATAAATCCGCAAAATATAAATACTGATTTCCTATTTAACCCAAAATTACTTGTATCAAATATTACAACTGGGACAGGAACCAATGATTACATATCACCCATTACTAGTCAGAGATTAGCAGCTAAATTATTGGTAATACAGATATAACTAAAACTGTGAGTACGGAGTATTAAAACCATTTGAAAATGTTGGTGACCAATTGGTGGCTACCTACAGAAAGAGCATGTATTATTCCTGTGCAGTACAAATCTTATCATTTGAGAACATTAAAAACTCTAGATTATAACAGTTTAAATGAAAGATAATGACAAATCGTTGAATTCGTAGAAGCACGTACTTTTTAATTTAAGACGATTTTCCTGCCGTACAAACAAACTGTTATCCTGTAGCTCACGACTTGATGAGCTGTTAATCACCCCTCTCCTTCTCAAGTTAGATTTATGGTAAACAAACGTTACTTTTACGACTTGAAGTGCAAATCTTACCACATCATTTTGGTTGCGATTTTCAGTTGCAATTGTAATCCCCCACCGTAATGTTACCAAGACACGAACTAGATTTACAAAATAAGCCTAATCGATTTTTCAAATGAAATTCTCATCGGTACAGTGATAATAGAATAACATAAATAATTGTTTCCAATATAACATCGCTATCGTATCATAGTAAAGCAAAAAAATAAAATAAAAAAACAGATAAAATTAAACACAATGTTTGTTCGAGTACATACCGTTCTAGATTTTAAAAAATCAACAATTTCATTTATTCAACTTATTCCCAACATCAATTTTACAAAACTCAATATATCATGGGTTGATATCAACAGTGCAGTATACTTAACATGATCGTTTAGCCAATCAAAGTATTTACCAAAGATTGTGAAGGGAAAGGAAATATAACTTACAAAGATAAAACATTTAGATTGAATTTGAGATATTGATAAGCGTTTGCGTATAAGTACATATCTATAAATCGTGTTTATGATATTGAGTAATTGAAAACTGATTTTGCAACACTGCAATAATACAAGGGCATACAAATCGTGGTATGATTAAAGAAGGCAATCACACAACACAAAAGATTGTAAAGGTTCTTCTTTGTCATAAATAATGTATCTACAAACTATTATGATGTAATCATAACTATTTTTGTACAGTTGATGGAAACTGGGGCAACTGGTCTGAATATTCAGACTGTACCGACTTAAGTAAGGCACAACAGAAATGCGGAGACGGTCAACGGCTGCGGACGCGAAACTGTGACAACCCCAATCCAGAATATGGTGGCGCATACTGTCCCGGTAGCGCCAGCGATTCATTGCCGTGCTCAGTCAACTGTAAGTAGATTATCAATGATATATGTTCAAATTTCAAATTTTATTTTCACTTTTGTTAGATATCAGTTTATCAATAACATCTGTTAGGTATTAGTGGCCTATTACCACAAGGAGGTCACACAGGGCGTATTGGTAAAAAGCATGGAAACAATAGGTGCATCCGAGAGAAAAGGAAGTAAACACGGTAGACGTGCAACGAGAGATGTTTAAGTATAAAGGTCTTTGTAGAGAGGAAGTTACAGATATATCAATGGTAGATTAGTAAAGAGATACGAAGAAGTAAATAAAATAATGTACAAGGCGCTCAAAAGGGAACGAAATGGCAATGGATAAAAAGTAGTTCAGATGTTGTTTCATTGTGTCCCCAAAATTGTGATTTTGAAAACTTTTCTTATGCACTTAAATGTGTATACAGCATTAGCATTGCAAATACATTAAGATACTGAATGCTAACAGTTATGGTTCGTGTGTATCTATACATCTAGAACAGTACACCCCGCGCAGTGATTAAACAAAAGGATCGACACTGTTTAACGATTGACTTACAAATATTTGTGATTTAGCACAAATGTTTCATGAGTACAAACCTCAAGCGTCTTCGTCGTTACTAAGAAAAGCCCTTACATATTGATTTCAACGGCAAGCGGTGATTTTCATTTACTGAACCATTTACATGTAATTTGTAGAGTTTGTGGGGTTTTTTATTCTAAGAAATGTTTCTTGCATACGAATGTTTTGTTACCGATTTTATGTTACTGCATTGGTCCTCAGAGGTTTCGTATGAAATGCTAAGTAGATTCCCGGTAATGACTTTAAACTGGGTGGTGCCAAGTCGAACCCTCGCGGTACAGTAAACGTTAAATAACAGTCGACCTGTACGTGAAGCCCGATCAGTAATGCATACACAGCTTCGTTTGTATGATTGTATTTCAGAGTAATTTTCAAATCGGACAAACGGAAAGCTCTAAACTTCCATGTTAACGATCTCGTGAAATTTAAGAATACAATTAACCTTCCAATTTAAAGGCACGCGGAATTTTGTCAACATCCACTGGAATAGGGGTTACAGGCCATCGATTGGAATGCATTCATTTACATGAAGTTATGTCTATCCCTGATAGATTATTTAGACGTTTCACGTTGATGCAAAGATACATGCCATTTAAATGCCACTGTCTGCTTGTAACTCTTAAAATATTCAACACAAGATTGCACTGGTCTGTACGCCGTCCACATTAGAGGATACACAGCTATAAACAGCTATGGTATAGCTGGTCACTTGGTAGCTGGCGATCTAGACATTATTTATAATGCAAAGCTACGATACCTTTTCATGAAAGGCCCTAAGTATCGAGATATCTGTAAGATCGTATTGACATAGGAAAAGGGAAATACTGGTAGATTCTGTAGAAGACTACGCCAGACTATGATGATGAATGGGATACATTTACAGAGCGGAATAGGTATAGCAGGTCTGCTATTCAAAAGAGAATTAGCAGCTTGAAATTCAAAGTAAAAACCAAACACAAATGTGCATTGCCTGGCCCCGATGTCTAAACCATACCCGGGATTCCAGGATCTGCATGGCCAGTATCTGGTTGTGTTCTCAAATAACCCATGTAATAACTTCATTTTTATCTACAAACACTGTTGTATTTCCTGTTCACAAAGAACTAGACCAGCTTACACATTTTCCTTTTCTGTCTGGAAGGACGAAACACTAGCTTACCAAACTTCTGTATTAGAATCTTTCCAAATACTGGTAGATGATAAGCATAGAGACCGGCCTCCTCGTTTGTATGTGATTCTTAAATTTTACAGTGATCCGTATTAACAATGGTGTATCGCTTAGCTCGCTAAATAAGTAGAAATGTTGGAATTTGGATTTTGAAGTACTAAGTTTATATGGTCAATCTTGAGCCTCATTTACTCAAAATCAAATCTTCTATTAGAACACTTGACTTTTCCACGCTACACACAAGTTCTTCGGTATGCGAGCCAACTACTTTATCAAATCCTCAACTTTAGGTGGTATTGAACTAGACATAATAACATTAGTTGGTACTGAAAAATGAATTCTTAATAATATATGTTGCTGATGTTACTGATTTGTACATCTTCATTCTATTATTCTTTCTCTGATATTTATGTATTTCCTATTGTCTACACATATTCTTTCTCTGATATTTATGTGTTTCCTATCGTCTACACACATTCTTTCTCTGATATTTGTGTGTTTCCCCATTCGTCCGCCATGCATCACCTTGCTATGATAACATTAGCAGCCTTATTTCGAACTGATCTTTACTTAGTCTACGCTAGGTGGCGCTAAACTGAGTGTTGGTCGTAACAACTAAATCGTATATATTTATCATATCAAACTGTTTTTTTATACACGAACATTGTACAGTTAAAAAGTATCGAAAGGTTTCAAGACCTACTGTCCCGTTTTTCAAGCTATGTATGGAATATAATTATACATCTACCATTGTCCGATAACATGTTTGCTTCTGTGTCTGTCTACGCATTACAACCTATGATCTGTGTGACCTCACTGTGTTAATAGGAAATAAGACTATAATAAATCAACTGCACAGTATATCGTTTCTATCATATAGGGGTATACTAAATACTTTAAGTGCCAGGCGAGAACCTGGATGCAACTATCTGGAATAAGATATATAGAAACCAATAGAACGTGTGCAATAGACAAACTGTAATCTCTAACCCGCCGATTCTTGGTCCGGTATTATCCGTCACATTTCATTTGCAGTGAAATACTTCTTCCTTGAATAATGGGTGGTTTGATATATCATGCTAGCCTTTACCTAAAAATATGGTTTTTAAACAACCGAGACATTAATTCGTGTCCAGTTGATCAACGCCTGCCTAGGTAACCGACAACATAAATCTTATATCTGATATATTTTTTCAAAACATTGACTTTCAAGACTTATTTTGAATGTAAAAAACGATCATCTAAGTCGATAGTTTTGAACTACAACTCACCACACAAATGGCCAATAATACCCGTATCACTGTGTGTCAGGTGATCGATCGATATATTTTACTGGCAAAACATAATTAAAGACTGAACATGTATGGTATTACATTTTTGTCGTTAGTAAGACTTTAACGAAAACAATTCGAAATCCATCAGGTTAACCATTGAAATATCAAATTCATGTTGGAATGGTCGTTTTCATTGCCATGAACAAAGGCTCCTGAATTTGAAGAAAATTGTTTTGATATTGTGATGATTTTTGGCAAATGTTCTATCATAATGTCTCCCTGATGATTTGCCTTTCTTCAGGTTCCTTGATATGTCCGGACAATTGGCAGTCGTATTGTGAGATGCCAGACTCGTGTAAGTATTTTGAAACACGCCACTCATGTTCATCCTTATCTATTTAAGTGTCAAATGTTGTACATTTTATCCCGTTCTGTGCCTTCACTTTAACCAGCATTTGTTTATAGTACGATTTGTATACGAATTACCTGTTTTCGTGTCACCAATCAAAATCCCCAAGGTGTTAAGAAATCATACTTTTGGTATTTCATGAAAACTAGCAAAACTAGTAGACACTCGAACCAGGGACATAAAAGTCAGGAGTGCCCAATACAATGGAAAGGGAGATTACTCACATGATGTAAAGGATTTAAAACACATCGATAGCGAACCCCTATAGGCTGACACTTTAAGAAGAAATTTCTTCTTAGTAAGAACGTATCGGATGTGGTGGCCAAGGTCACAGCCATTCCCACGTCTGTCCTTACTAAGTAAATCGATTTCAACAGAGCACGTAAGACCGTCCTTCGGGAGAAATCATTTTCAAAATGTACGCGTCAATTTTAATTCCAATATTTCTCGCAGAAGACCGCAAGTTTCGATTTCTTCAAACGAACCTTTTCTTGTTATTGTTTAAATAAGATATCTGTATTTGTTCAATCTGGTACTGCTTCAGTTCATACATACAATGTAGCTATATCTTCCCAAGCATTTTGTTTTTATTTAATCAAAAGCGTCGAGGAGGGGATAATGGAATGTATTTATGCTGGTAAATTGTAAGGGAAAAAGGATCATATTACAATGAAAAAAGAGCATTCAAAATAAGCCTTATACACATTTTCTCTGTATTTTTCAGCCACTGTCCGCCCGCTCTATTCTGAGATCCTGGTTGGAGTCGTGCTTTTACTGAGTCTACGTCAAATAGTATGACGTCATTAATGACGAAAGAAGTGTGAAATAGTGGGGATAATAGAGATCCTTTGCCAACAATTCAAATGTCATATGATGAAAAATTGCTGTACGTGTCATTGGTCTGTTTCATTGGCGGAAAAATAACACGCTTTGAAATCTAACATCTACGGTTTATTACATGTGCAGGAACCCTGATTTGACCACATAATTATAGTTATAGGTGTTCATTGAGGTTCATCGATCGACTGAGAGAAACACTTTAATTTCTCATGACCATGGAGCTAACATTATCGAATGTTTTAGTGTATTTCATAACGTGAGAAGGTTAAGAATTTCTTTTTTAATTTTAGTCGATCAGTTTATCACTTGTAGTGGCTGAATTATGTCTAGTCAAAATTCCTGTTAGTCTAAGGCGCTAACAGACGAGCTATCGTTTTAACTAAATATCCTAAGAGTGTTCATTATATTGTAGATATATTAAATTGCTACCACTAGCCCTCCACCACTAGGTCGCGGGTTCGAGACCTATGTGGGGTAGTCGCCAGGTACTGGCCGTAGGTCGGTGGTTTTTCTCTGAAACTCCGTCTTTTCTCCACCATCAAAACCTGGCACGTGCTCAAATAACCATAGTTGTAAATAGGACGTAAAACACAAACAAACCAAACCACTTCGCTATGAACAGTAGGTGTTGTATACAAACCAGCTCTATATAATACACAAGGACAGCTCCTGTATGAGTAGACTAGTGTAGACTCGGACGAGATGCAGTAAAACTAAATAAGCTGACCACAGTGACATACATATAACATGTGGATTTGTTTCCTTCCGCACCGTAATAGTATATGGGGTTTCACATTACTTAGATACATGATGCTCATTGATAATCTTATGTGTCCAAACAAGTTACTGCAGGAGTACTTTACATGGATTTTGGGTTAAACTGAAATTGGAAATTTTCTATCAAGTACGTTAGATTATGCAATCACTTATGGCGTTGCTGTGAACGTTAGTTGAACATCCATATTTGTGAATTTAACTGCACAGCATCGCCTTATACGTATTTCAATATTTTGTCCATTTTTTCTTACATTAACTTTACATTCTCCACTTGCAAACGTCATTGTTACATGTACGTGGTGAATCAACTCCATCCTCGGTACTCCATAGGTTACGCTCACGTTCGCTCTTTGTATGGAATATGTCATTAACGGAAAGCTATTAGCTATTTAATTGGTTCAAGTAAAATATAACCTGACCAATCGTAAGGTGATACCTGTTCTTTGAAGATTACAGAGAAGCGACATCCAACTGCAAAGCCAGTCAATTTTACCGTTACGCGACCGCGAAATTCTTTTGATGTACATCAAAGGATCAAACTATTTTTCTTGTCTCGTCCACAAGGTGGCGAACACTGAGCCTATGATTTTGTCATAACATATTCCAGGGATGCAGGGAGCGAACGTGAGTGTAACCCCTGGAGTATCAAAAATGAATCAACCCACACCAGTGTATATTTATAATGAACTTGATCACGTTCCTAGGCACATTCAGTGTGTCTATCATCAACATGTCGCATATACATGTATAGTATTTATCTCAGTTAATTAAAGTAGTCTAGTCTACAGTCCTGTCTATACAAATAGCAGGTCTTTATCATTTTAGACGTATCAGTATGCAAGTGAAATTACATGCAGAAGTTGGTGAATGGGAGATAACTCTAGTGGAAAATGTTTAGAGAATTGTAAGATGTAAGTAAATATGTATGAATATTGTGTTTAAAGAGTCATCAAAAGATCACGTTTTTCTTATATTATGCCACTATGGATGTTAAGTGTGTAGATTCCTTATGAATGAAATACATGTACAAGTAGAACTGGATGCCGATGTGTGCTGGACGTTTTGATTCCGGAATTATGATTCAAAAACATGTGATCATGTCAAATTACATATGTTAACTGGTGTTATGAATTTGTATTATTCTTATGTATTTATAATCAAAATCATCCCGTTTTGTGTCACAGCTTTACACAGATTAGAATTGCACCCCTATTCATATGGGCAGACATATTTGACACTTTAATTGAAATAATAACCCTTCAATTCGTTCAAGGGTGTGAACAGTGCCCGATTGAATTCACCTAGGACAACACTGTTACCTTTATTTTTTCTTTTCATTTTTTTTTTCTTTTTGTCTGAATTTTTGTTCATGAATCAATGATTTACCATATGTAGGTTTCTGATTATTGTAAAAACATAATGTGACTTCATTGTTTACAAACCAGATCTACCGTGTTACTACTGATAGTGGGGATGATAATAATACATTCGAATAACTACATCATCATTCAGGATATGGGTAAACTTTCGCGGAATTAGAATGGAGTATACCGCCTCAGGAAGAGTTGCCGCCAAACTAACGTAGCTTACTCCCTTCTAGTATTCGACAGTTTTATGTTGGTGTGTTTGTACATAACAAATGACGTTTTGCATTTCACATTGATACAATACAGATGTATCAGTTACGCTATCAAAGTAGTGTAACGTCAGGATACCACAACTGGTACGCTACCCCTATTGGTGCACGGTCGGAAAATGGTTCTAATAGTTCTTTAAAATTAAAATTGAGTATTTTCTTCTGTTGGTACAACAAAAGAGATATTTATCAACATTTCCACTAAATAGTATTGTTTTCAGTGACATTTTAAGAATACCCGATGACTCCAGAGGTAACATGTCCGAGAACCAGAAATAAACTACGCACGTCGATTAAATTGTGGAGGATTTCAAGGGGTTAAGTATAAGCCTGTTTAAATGTTGATTTCTGGTCCTTATGACCATATAATATATAAAAGTGTATATATATACAATTATAGTTAAATATGATATTCATAAAAGCAGTATATTTGTTGCAATCAGCACATCACCCTAGTATAAAAAGATACAAGTTTCATAGCCTGTGATATGGTGTACCAATTAGGGTACTAATTATGGCGAATTATTTTAAAAAACAAATTACTTAAAATCAAAACTTTTCAAGAAAATCAACCACCATTGGACGTCTATTTAAAGAATCAAGAAACATTCCAGATAAAAGATCTGTTTATTTAAATACACTGAAAAAATCTAAATTACACCAATTGTGGTAGGCGATACATTTGTTGCTGATTCAATGAAATGACCATGCGACATTAACATTTGATTGCCATATAAATATCCATATTTCTGTGAAATTGATTGGCTAACGTTATACCCAATGAGAGAGCTAGCATTGCCATAATAACGTGTATAACCGCCTTTCGTCGGCTGTGTCAACAACACAATTAAATACAAAGAGTCATTTGTAAAAGCTGTATACAACACATATGTCTGAAATGGCAAAAGTCTGAATATACAATTTCTTTACTTCAGTTTGTCTTCATTTATGTTATAATCATGGAGTGAACTTTATTTTGTAGTATTCTTTTCAAACTTATAAATGATGTAAATGGTATAAATAGTACTACGACATCCCAATGTAATGTTATTATGCTAATAATAACGTCATACCTCATACAGTACATACCTATATGCGTTATTTTGGTTCATCGTTTTCTTTCTGGTGTACAATTCGAAAATCGTGCTTATATACTTTACATGCGGTGTGATATTAATATTGTCAGGAATGCTTTATTAAAAGCACTAGAGCGGAATCGCGAATAGCAGTCGTCTAGACGCGAAAGCTCGTATCAAAAAAGTAATAACATAAAGTTGTAATTGTATTGTCTTTTATAGGTAAAATCTTAACAGTACAATTTCTGTTAGCATATGTAATATGTTACTTCATCAACTTCATTTGTAATGTGAACAGATACACATATATTGTGGAATCGCTTAAAGATGAGAAACCCAACAGTCCTGACGAAGAATGTAGCTATTTGGAACCTAGATTACTACTTCTCGCTTCAATGAAGTAAGAGCAAAACGTCGTTATACTGCCACCATTTGTCCACAGTTTGCTGTTATGATTGGTGATAGGTACCAAGGGAGGCTTTGTTTAGAAAATAGAAACTGTATTTGAGGTACACGAAGTACAGGAAACGAGAAGTACGCGAAGTACAGGAAACGAGAAGTACGCGAAGTATAGGAAACGAGAAGTACGCGAAGTACAGGAAACGAGAAGTAATTTGTCGAGTCTTTACTATGTATATATTTCATCAATTTGAATAATACATCATTCTGGTAATGTATACGAGGCTTTATTGAAATGTGATTTCTTTCTTTGTGTGTATGTGGGTCTGTGTGTTTATCATCAACATTTGATAATATTTATAAATATACATATCATATATATGAATGTGTGTGTTGATACATCAGTATGTAATTAACGAATGCAATATATGACGTCACAAGAGTGTAACCCTACCGTCCTGTGTGTGTTAGAATTGTCATAGAAATGTATGCTTATTAATTATTTATTTATGAAATTAGTTTTATCGTTGGGATGTCGACATATAGCTGATTAAAACACGACTAGAAATGTTAGATTAGTTGACGAGTGTGTTAATTCGCATATGATAGTGTTTGTAATATAAGCTAGTGTCGGCTCTACCAAATTGATTATGTTTTACAATCAACTATCGTTTAGATATTTATCAACGATACATTTTATGAGATTTCTGTCATTTCTCAATATGTTTTTTGTCAATTTGTATGGAAACCCAGCTTAGCGCTGAGGAGGCAAGATAGATAATAAAACTCAAGGTAAACTATTTGATGTGGTATACTTTGATTCGTGTTCTTATCTATTTTTCTAATTTATGTATTCTGACAGTATATAATAGTCCCAAAATTCCCATTAATTAGTGAACATTGTTGTTATATAACACTTTGTGTGATGTGACCCAATCACCAGTGAACATTGTTGTTATATAACACTTTGTGTGATGTGGCCCAATCACCAGTGAACATTGTTGTTAT
>JAUMHH010225521.1:0-11951 GCA_032359455.1 Chlamys rubida
CAGGAAGTTTCTTAAATAGAGAGTCAGGTAATAAATCATTTGTTTCATTGGTACTGGGGGAACAGTCAAATCGTTGAAACAATTGTATACTGTTTGCTGTGAATTTTTTCTGCAGTTGAACTTTTTTCTTCATCAATAAGATTTAACCTCGCAGCAAATATCAATACACAACACAAAATTTATGTCATAACATGTGAAGGGCAAAATTAATGCTGGGTGGAAGTTTGCCTTCCAAAAAAAGGTTTTGGGTAAACAATATTCCAATCTGGACCAAGGGAAGCCACATTCAGATGTTTTAAATAAATAGCTGAATATTTAGGTTTAAAAAAGATCCTAATAAAATGTGAGATATTGGATTGTATTTCAGGTGTAACTAATTAAAATCATGACCATGAATCATGGGTGTGAATGTAATCACAATAATCTGACCATAATTAATAGAGTTATTCCCCTTGGTTTCATTAGTGCAATACTATACATGCATTCCGAGATGTTTTATTGCACTCATTGATCTATCAGGTTATGTTGAATCATTTCTCCTTTAACATCAATTACTCACAAATATTTCATATATTTCAATGATACAAACAACTGCCTATTCAATGTGTTACAGGTATTTTGTACCGCTTTGCTGTAACCTTATTTTAACCCTATTGTAATCCTGATTCAGATGACCCAGTGAAGATGTTTGACCACCAGGTGACCAGTGTCCACTCTGTGATCAAGTTCCTAACCGATCTGTTCAGTAGTACGGCTACAGCTAACCTCCTGTATACAAACGATGCCAAAGTACTGGTTGACATTCTCATACGACAGCTGACAGACTTACAGCCCGGCGACCAGGTACTCATGTCATACCCGTCGGTCTCACCTCATATAGTAATGATCCAGGAGAGTGTGGCAACAGTCCGATGATGTTGGTGATCCAATCATATTATTTGAATATTTTGAATAAAATTTTTTTACCCGATTTTTCCTTACTTTCCATGCATAGGGTGGGTACCCGGTAATAAGCCCACCCACCACACTTTTCCTTATTTTCCATACATAGGGTGGGTGCCCGGTAATAAGCCCACCCACCACACTTTTCCTTATTTTCCACACATAGGGTGGGTGCCCGATAATAACCTCATCCTCCTTTCAAAGTCTGTAGGCGTCGGTATTTTTTTTTTATTATATTGTTGTACAATATTGCTTTGCAATACATGATAAGCTAACCAGTAGAGTGCAGACTAAATTTACGATCTGGCAAAATGTCATTGTTTTTAGACTAAGATGCTGATATTTTGTATGAACATGACTTTTGTCAGGAAAACTTGAACTTGTATTTTCCTGGGTAGTTTTTATGTGGAATGTTATTTTCATCTTTAGATTTACTATTAATGGAGATTTGTGTTAAATTTCATATTTATGTACTAACTTGTTCAAACTCTTAAATTTAGTCCAGTATATTGTTTTGAAAGTTATCCATTGGTTACCATTGCTATTAAGACAGCCACTATCGCAACATTTCAATACATCAATGTATTCACTATTGTTACTCTCCTAATGACGTCAACAACCAGATAAAGCTAAAAAACATTGTTTTTAGTTTTAGTCCTCTGGATACCCAGAAAAACATGATGATTTGTGATGATTTGCTAATAAAGTATAATTGCCAGTCAGGCAACAACAGTTACAGACGTTAAATGGGATTGGATGATTCATTGGAAAGATCTGTTAATTACTATGATAAACATTCCACTCTGTCCACCGTACACCTCTGGGTCCTCATACATTTGATCAGTTTGCAGAATTCTAGATTGCCATATTCACTTTTGAAACTTTTTTTTGGCTAGTTTAGACAAAAATTTAGATTACACAGAGTATACCATAGATATAAGGGCATTATTTAATAAAGTTAACATCCTATTAACTCCTATTGAACCGTGTAGAGAAAACCAACCAATTTATGTTTGATGGCTTACCTTTAATTTGTTGATAATTCAGTCATTATCATGCAATCAGCAATGTCTAAAATATGAGATATATTCAAGTGCCAAACTGAAGCGTTGTATTAGCCCAAAGGTGTGGGATACATTTGGTGGTTGATTGAAGTTTTGTTGTTTTTCTGTCCCCAGGTGCGGTCATCCATGTTGACTTTAGTGGAGTTGGTGGTGACAAATTCTGAGTATAGAGACCATAAACACCGCCAGGGGGAGCTGCTGAAGTGTCTAATCCACATAGAGGCAGAGGAGGCGGACACAGACATGGACAAGGGCGTGGCCAAACAAGTCATTCAGTTGTTAGAGGACATGTGATTTGCTGAACTTGTGGTTTGTGAGGAGGTGGAACCTCGTCTAGGTGCAACAACAAACTTATAGGGCCTCTTTTTCATGGCATAACAGGTCCTGTGATTGGTTGAATATACAGGTCCTGTGATTGTACAGGTCCTGTGATTGGTTGAATATACAGGTCCTGTGATTGTAAGAATGTAAAGGTCCTGTGATTGGTTGACCATACAGGATCTGTGATTGGTGGAATGTTTTGATCCTATAAGTAGTGGATTATACTTTAAATCACTTATTTTTTATGAGTAATTAATTTTTCACGTTTGTGAGAACTCATTTGTAATCTTAAATATTCCACAAATATTAATTCCATGGATCCTTATCGTCAGTATTGAAATTGCTTCCTTTTTATTTGCAAATTCAATTTCTCGTAAATAAAAGCTAAGGGCATAGTTTGGGGAAAATTATGCACAAAAAAAAAGTAATTTATAGAAATAGCCATCAGGATGTATGAACTTTAACCACCTATCATTGTCCACACTAGGTGGGAGTATAAGTTAGTTTGATTGCTCCCCATATTGCCTTTCGGATGGAGACTTGGGACTATGTCAATGCCATAGTATCAGAAAGTTAATAGTGTAGGGAAAGCCGATTTTTTTTTCACCCTAAATTACCGTTATAATGAAGAAAATATTGATAGCATTTTAACTACAAACCATCCTGATGATACATTTCTGACCATAAAGCACTACCGGGGTACAGTGAGTTTTATTTTACAAGATTACTGGTAGTCTTTATACCTAATATTTCTGTCCTGATACTTGTATCCTTTTTCCAAATTATCACATCTACAAAATTACCAATGTTAAAAATATCAGCAGAAAAGAATTAGCTTTGAAAGGTTGTAAGAGGTACAAGTAGTTATGGCATCTGGTTTTGGCCATAGCCATAATGTATACCGGGAAATTGTTTCGCTGAAGATTATTTTTTGCCTTTTTAGGCCCACGTTATGAGGGCGAATTCATCATTTTAATACAGCGGACATTTGTAAACAATATGATATACATAGTAATTACATGTAAAGGGGAATTTAATATTTGTAA
The DNA here is from genome assembly GCA_032359455.1 of Chlamys rubida. NCBI lineage: Eukaryota > Metazoa > Mollusca > Bivalvia > Pectinida > Pectinidae > Chlamys > Chlamys rubida. The sequence continues at coordinate 3,374 of JAUMHH010225521.1, forward strand.
ACAATATGATATACATAGTAATTAAATGTAAAGGGGAATTTAACATTTGTAAATAATATGATATACATAGTAATTAAATGTGAAGGGGAATTTAATATTGGGTGAAAATAGATTTTACTGTTGAAGGGCGCAAATTTGATTGGGATGAAAATTTACCTAAGTGCTTTATAATGACATATTAATGACATATAATAACATGGTAATGTGTTTATAGAAATATGGAAATAATGGTTGTATCTGACACTTAGAACTATCTGATTCTATGGGGTTGATGTACATTTCTAGCTCAACTAGCTGCAGGCTAAACAAGGTGATGCCATGGCTCAGCATTTATCGTCTCTTTGGATGACGTTATCATTTTGCTGTAAACGTTTCATTAGAAAGGATTTCTAAACATTGCTGAACCTTATTTGATGTGACACATCCCAAGTGGTAAAATATTTCCATTGTGTATACAGTTTCTTTTTTAATTTCATACTAAAAAAGGTGAGCAATAATGTCTTCCTAAAACCATGGTGTTCTTTTCTTAGTTTTCACCTACTAGTATCAGCCTTGTCCAGTAACCTCCTTCACAACAGGCTGGCAACAGGTGTGTAAGCATGCAGTTAATGTTTAATTGAAATTTTCATCTCAAATTATTGTCTTTATAAACCATTTACATATATTTCCAAAAGAACAAATCTTAAGTCCAGCTGCTGCTTAGCCATTCAATTTAGTGTGTAGTGGAAAATGTCATTAAAAAATTCATTTGAATTTTAAATTTATAAATTAGGGAAAGATTAGACAATTTTAATGTCATTTCATCACAAACAGTATTTCTCGCTTGGTATGCTTGAAAGTCATTGATGTTAGTCAAGAAAATTAATTAACCAAGCACTATTGGCATGGATTGTCGACACAACCCAGGTCTTCATCGTGTAATTGTTCATTATGTATCATGTTATTGTTCAGAAGTTTGGAGGATGTACTTACAAGAGATGTGATTGGTCAGAGGTATGGAGAATGTATTTACAGGAGATGTGATTACTCAGAGGTATGAAGGATGTATTTATAGGTGATGTGATTGAATAGGGGCATGACAAGTGTATTTTAAGGTGTTGATTATTAGTCAGGGTTATGACTGATGTAGTTACAGGTTATTTGATTGGTTGGAGGTATGACAAGTCTTGTTACAGAATATGTGATTGGTTGGAGGTTTGACAGGTCTAGTTACTAGATGTTATTGGTGGGAACGTATGATTGGTCTAATAACAGGAGATGTGATTGGTTGGACGTATGATAGGACTTGCTACTGGAGATATGATTGGTTGCAGGTAGGAGAAGTCATGTAACAGGAGATGTGATTGGTTAAGGTATGACAAGTCTTGTTACAGGAGTTGTGTTTGGTTGGACGTATGATAGGTCTAGTTACAGGAGATGTGATTAAGTATTATTGTCTAATTACAGGAGGTATGCTTAGTCAAGGGTACAACAGATACAGTTTCAAGAGATATTATTGGTTTGCAGGTATATCACATGTGACACATTTGTAATAGTATCATATTCCTAATAAATTTAATATAACTTTTTAAGAATCTAACACTTTTCCTTGCTATCAACATGTAAGATATTAGCAAGATATTTGGAATTTATAATTAAGAATCAATGGTATAGAAAGTTTTTACAAGTACAGACTAGTATTTATATATCTTATGTCACTTTGTTTGTTAGTACCCGATTCATAAAGTAATATACAACTGTTTTATCTTTTACAAAATTGTATCATGTATAAATGAACACCTTCAATCCAAAGGTACAATTATATGAATTTTTACTGCTTTTTTCTGTTAAATTGACTTTAAAGAAAAGCATTTTTTCAGAAATAAAAGTTTCTACATGTATGTACTAGATATTGATTATCTATGATATAGGAAAGGATTGTAATTAATGTCAATCAGACTGCATATACCGACCCGCCAGACTGTGTATTTATGTCATATACCGACCCGTCAGACTGTGTATTATATTTCAGTCAGATTGTGTATTCATGTCATATTTTTTACCCAGGATGATATTATGGACTTTTTTGATAACCCACATGATGTTTTTCCTTAAATATGTTTCAGAGAACAACAATAACATCTATATCAAACTCTACAAAGAAAGATAACTCTTCTACAAGAAAATTAATATTGGATAGGAATTATGTTAGTTTACATATATTTCAGAAATTCAATTGATATGAATTTTTTCTTTAGTTAGTGTTAAGAGCAATTATCAAATAAACACAAAATATTTAAACAAAGAATTGTATTCATGGTATCATTCAGAACAAAATAAAATTATTTAAAGCACACATGCTCAGTTCTGTTTTCTTTCAATACATATCCAATTAATTGTCTAAAGTAACGGATCTGACACAAATGTGTTTTGCCAATAAGTATGATTATACTTACACCATTTGACTAACATATTTTGGCACTCAATAAGAAACCATGTACAAACAAATGAATGGATGGGGAAAAAGGGATCTTGAAATACTTTTGCAGCGAGGTAGCTAATGAAACTAGTGACATTGTAAGGTTTTACTTCATCAATATCCATCTGATGATAATGCTATCGTTGTAGCACTGGAGGAGGTTTTTGCCAGACTGTTCTTGCATCCATCCGTAGACACCATGGTATTAAAAACTGCAAATCAATCTCGTTATATCTTGACATGCTTCAATATTCCACCCATACAGAGAGTAAGTTAATCAAAATCATATGGTTTCTTTTGAGGTAAAGGATGGGTCTGCTTTCAAATCAAAGGATCTCAGGTTTTACCTTGCATTGGTATAAACAGTCAATATATGCATCCACAACCAAAACTAAGATTTTCCTTCATTAGTCCAATGAGCCTCCTACTGTGAAATAGTGTGAAAGATGATGGTCGTTGGACTCGATGCAACTACTTATTATGGGCCTCAAGTCTGAAGCTATTTCATCGATCAAATCTTTGTGTGAACCTTTTGTTTTATTTTGTTTTGGAATACATATTTAGAATTTTCTTTCATTGGTAGTACACAATATATTAATTTTAGCAAATGTCTGTCTTATATTGGTAATGGAAGTTTTTTATAGCTTTGGAATGGAGTGTTTGATAAGGGAATGCATGAGAAAATCTTGTCTGATGTGTTTTAGAGTTTGAAGATTATTTATCAGACTGAAACTGTGTTGTGTGTAATTTCAATCATTGCGATATGTGCATTGCTATGCATGTCAGAAAGACTGTGCCAGCCAAGGTCTAGTAGCATGTTACCAACACTCCTTAGGTACGGAATCTGCGGAGTTGTGACGTCAGTGGGGTCAGTCCAGCTGTAATATCTTTTTCTGTTTTGATTGGTCAATAATAATCACCTAATGATAACACTATATCTTTCTCATCAGATAAACAATAGGTCTTTTTGATTTATAACACCAACATAATCTCTTTAGGCCAAGTGTTTTCAGTAGTGTATCGACAGGTTAAAACTTAAATAATCATCCAATTTTTGGGTTTCAAGTTGCATGAAAAAGGAATGAATATTGAAAGTTACATAATGAACTTGTCAGGGGAAATAACTCTTAAGTCAGAAAAAAAATCATTTTGGTTGCGTCATTTGCTATATAGAAGGGAGAGTACAAATTACCTTTAAAATCATTTTGTTGTATGAGTCAAATGTAATGCACAGTTTATTGATATTCATGTCCGAGTAAATTAACGGTTCCAAACCTATTTATATTGGTTAATGAAGTTTCATGTTTGTTGCCATTTCATTTGCTTGATACTTTTAAATTTGACCAAATATTTAGACCACGTTTATCATCCCTTCAAACAAAGTTTTATGTTTCAATAGCAATTAAGGATTTTTCAATAACATAAATTCCACAGATATTCAAATGTTTTCAAATTTATGACACCAACATTAAAATACTGCCTCTTATCTTCTTTTAAAGGATATTTCTTGTTTTAAGCATTTGTGTTGGAAGATCTTACCTCTTCTCGGAAATAAAAATATAACAAGAAGATATAGTAAAAGGTTTTTAATTCATGGCCAAAATGAAACCACAAGTATTTAACAGGTCTTAACAAGGACCCTTGGCATATGATAGATATGTGATGTAATCACTTAATAGTCAATGATTCTATAACAAACATATCATATACAGTCATCAACAGCTTTTATCATGTTACAAAAAAAGAAAGTATGAATGCCAAAACAAGGTATAGACTTTAGCAACATCACCATCATGTGGTGTTTGGTTAGGAAAAATACCAATTCTCTCCCACTCTACATGTATCTCATTCTCGACCTAACCATAGGGGAATGATGGCACACAGACTGAGAAGTGAGAATATGACAACAGGGAAGCAAGAAAACACAAAAAGGATGAGGTGAGAACATGAAAGGTGAAAACATTGAGGGATAGAGAACAGTGGTGTAGGACTGAGTACAATGTGGTAATGGAGTGATCACAGAGTGTGAGGGAGTAAGTACAGGGTGGTTGGGGGAGTGAGTACAGGGTGGTTGGGGGAGTGAGTACAGAGTGGTTGGGAAGAGAGTACAGGGTTGTGAGGTTGTGAGGGAGGGAGTACATGGTGGTGAGGGAGGGAGTACAGGGTGGTTGGGGAGTGAGTACAGGGTGGTTGGGAAGAGAGTACAGGGTGGTTGGGGGAGTGAGTACAGGGTGGTTGGGAATAGAATACAGGCTTGTGAGGGAGCGAGTACAAGGTTGTGAGGGAGTGAGTACAGGATGGTGAGGGAGTGAGTACATGGTGGTGAGGGAGAGAGTACAGGGTTGTGAGGGAGAGAGTACAGGGTTGTGAGGGAGTGAGTACAGGATGGTGGGGGAGTTAGTACAGGGTGGTGGGGGAGTTAGTACAGGGTGGTGGGGGAGCTGTGGTGTGTTGAGACAGCAAGAAGCATTCAAAATCCAAAGCAGTGTATGTAAAACTATTTTAAGGACTACCAGACCAAAAATTAGTTTGTCATAATATTTTAAGTATTTTTTTCCACCTGACTTAACACATTCTCCTTTCCATACAAGATCCAATGACATAAGGAGTTAATTACACAGAAAAGTGAATCCACAACTGCAAAATAAAAACAATAAAAACTTATTATTTTTTTAGAACAAATGGCCCAATGGGCCTGTATGACTATTGACACCTATTATTCAATGCTGTTCACAAATACATTATATCTGTAACTTTCAAATTATGCAACTTCTAAAGGTCAAATTCATTTAAATAAAAAAAGGAAAAGTGTTTTAATAAAAAAGTTGAGGCTATATGTTACAACTCTAAGCCTTTCAAATGAGTAAAAACTGTTTTAGAATTTCTTTTCTTCCAATGTTTTACAAATCTGACCCTTGTGACAAAAAAAGGACACAAGTCATTTACCCAGATTAACTCATAGTCCTTCACACCAGCAAGCTAGATATCAAATATCATTATCGTAAGTCTTTTTGTAATTCAGAAAAATCCTTTTGATCATTTTTACTACCTGGTAATATCATAGCCCTCACATATTTGAGTCTCTATGACTCATGCTATATACCTTGGGGTCTCCCTACATTTCGAAAACCCATAACAAGTATATCTTTTAGCTATTAGGCTCATCACTATATTAAAATTTAGAATAATTTGTTTAAATATTTAAACACATTTGACCACTGTGACCTTGAAATTAGGATCAAGGTCATTCATTTGAGCAAATTTAATAGCCTTTCATTTCAGCATTATACATGTCAAGCATCATTAGCAAAGGCCACTTACTGGTAGTTAATCACTAGACAGTGTGTAAATGTTGATCCTGGTACCTTATAAATTATTAGTCCTTCACAATATAGGCATACACTAAATGTTTATATAATGCTGAATCTCCTTAGTTGAGGGATGCTCCATCCTAAATCTTTTCGAAGCTGTTTTGCTTTTCTAAACAAGTTGCCTTTAAAATGCAAATATGACAGAAGGATAACGAATACTGCACCACTGGATAAGCTTACTTGCCCTCTGGGTAGGTGACTTAATTTCACAGTGTGTACAAGTTATATGTAGGGGATCTCAAATTTGATTATATCTATAAAAATCGAACACAATAATTAATCAATAATTTTTGTTATGACTTGTCCTGGGTATTGCTACTGAAAACCCATTCTAAACTTAAGGTAAACACGAATCACATATATATATACCACCTGGTACATTAGTAAAACATTACAAACACCAAAGCCTACAAGTATTTTCTTCATTTACAGTTTCAACACATCAAATCTGGTCACCGTCAGGTTTCACTACACATTATATGTCATCACCCTTGATGTGGGCCTGGTCCAACACAACCAAATATTGCTTTACTCTTCCTCACACATGTGGATATCTAGCCACCTTTGAAATAGTCAAATTACTTCCCCAATCATCTGTCAAATTATAGCTACAAATAGTGTAATAGCAAGGGGATGGAACTCTAATACACAAAAATGCTAATACTCCAATTTAAGGTGGTCCTTCTTCACACACAATGATGTCACACAACGATGTATTGATCTCCCAGCCAAACATAATCATACTTTCCCACATGCCCAATGATCTGATCTTGGCCTTTCCCACATGCCCAATGATCTTATCTTGGCCTTTCCCACATGCCCAATGATCTTATCTTGGCCTTTCCCACATGACTGAACATTGGACCATCTCCCTTTCCCACAGACTAAAATAAGTGACCACTCTTTCCAACAAACCCAAAAACTTTGTCATATCCTTTTCATTATACTCAATTTGAGTCCAATTTAAGTCTGTCCTTTTGCACATTTAAATATATGTATATTAACTAATCACTAAAATATAATATTAACTGGTATCAAAACAACAAGTAACCAGTTGTTCTCTCACTACCCGCTCCCTCACACCCAAATATTGATACGCTCCAAATAGTCTGTAATGCATCTAAATATCTCCACACATGATTATATATATATATAATTATCTGGCCGCTCTTTGAGTATTCCCAACACACCAAAATATGTGATTGTCTTTCTACAAACCAAAAGTGTCTGATCGACCTTCCACAAACAGCTGTACCCAAACATCTAGATGATGCCCTAAGCACACTAGTACATGTACTTAAATACTACCAGAAGTATCATGATTATAAGTAACAGGTACCCTGTCTGGTGTCAGTCCTCTATCATCTATCCTCTGAACAGGGGGACAAAGATTGCCATCAGTGTCATCACACAAAACTCTACAAAGAAACGTGAGAAAATTTATCAATTTGCATTGTCAATGATCGGTCATGGGGAGTTATTCGTGTGATATTCTGAGCTAAATTAATGTTTAGATTAATGCAAAAAAAAATAAAAGAATATGTTTGTTTCAGGTACCCTGACCGACCCTAGTTTTTATCTCTGGACCCAACAACTTTATCTCACTTGAACACTCTCCATCATCCAGTGTCGGGACAACTTGTCCACCAGATGCAAGCAAGTTGATGGACAAACAATAACTGTATTTTATATACATATGTATATATTTATGTATATATTTATATATATATATATGTACCCCCTCTACTTCATAGGCAGATATCAAAACCCAATTCAATAGTAAATTGGTTGACAATGGACATTTGTATAGAAAATGGGTCAAAGTCACAACTCCATTTCCCACTTACAATAATGCATTAATATATCACTGCGCAGTTACTGTACTTTTTGAGGATATGACAATGTGTCACTATTTAAAACCAAAATACAACATATGTAGTTGATATCCTGACGAAAGTTGATTGTTATTCAGTCTAGAGCCAGCTGTGTGAATCTGTACAAATTACATGGCCATAAATATTTCATTATATCACTTCTTTAAAAAAAATAATGCGTGAACATCTGTTGGGTCATTCCGAGTCATTGGATTGGTGGTAGATCGCTGGCGTGGTACCAGGTAGCTGCGATAACGTAGTTTTCTGACGACGAGAGATGTTTTTATATACATATATTCCGTCGTCAGAAGAGGAGGCCAGGTATTAATATTAGTACTAGCGACCAAGTAGCTCAATTGGTTAGAGTGTGATATCCGTCCATAGTTCAGAGCTAGTCTGGCCTTCATATTTTCCCTATCCTGATACTGTGAAATATTTCTCAATATTTGGACTACTGTGAAATATTTCTCAATATTTGGACTACACTATCAAATATTGTCATCATATTTAGAAATATGCACAAAAATGTTGTTTATCTAAGGTCACTGTCACCTACTTTTCAAAACCTCAGCTTAGTCAGCTACATTATTAAGATTTGTAACTGGATCATTCAGCAATTAACATAGAACTGTTGTTTGTGACCAAAAAAGGTCAATTTGACCTACTTTTTAAAATTGACCTACATTGTTAAAAATTGTCATTGGTCTCAAAAATGAATTCACTTAATTGTGTCACTACAGGGCTTTTTTTCACCAATTTGGGAATGGGGCCCATGGCTTTGGGATTGGGGAAAAATGCGCGGTAAAAGGTAAAATTGGGAAAAATTGACATAATGGTAAAAAACAAGCTAACACAAAGATTGGAAAATTCGCGGC
>JAUMHH010225532.1:0-11950 GCA_032359455.1 Chlamys rubida
CCACAACTGACCTCACAGGAAAACAAGTAATCCTCTCTTCCACAACTGACCTCACAGGAAAACAAGTAATCCTCTCTCCACAACTTACCTCACAGGAAAACAAGTAATCCTCTCTCCACAACTGACCTCACAGGAAAACAAGTAATCCTCTCTTCCACAACTTACCTCACACCTTCAGTAGAAAAGTTACCGGGGGTAAGTACCTACCCTGCTCCCCTACCAACTTCACAGATCAAAATCTAAATGCACCTCTCACCTAAAGTAGGAAAATATTCTCCATCTGGTAGAAAAGTAAGTTCTCTTCCCAAACATTGATAACCCACCCACAGCCTAAAGTGTACCCGTCCCCTAAAATAAAAAAATAACTGTACAATCAACACCCGATGCCAAACATCTGTCCATTTCCGTTGTTCATTAAGGTTTTATATAGTAATTGCTTTGTCAGTGTGTCTGTCTGGTGTGTGCATCCATCCATAGTAATTATAAGTATGGTAATATCAAGTTCTACAGCTGATTTGATTTTGGTTCAAGTCATCAGTCAAGGTTAAAGGCTCAAAGGTCACATTTTACCCTTTTGAAGAAAAACAAATCGTGTTCAAGAATATCTCAGGAACCCCTCAAAAGCTTCAGATCCCATTTACTCCAAAGTATGGTAACATTGAGTTCTACACCTGATAAGATTTTGGTGGTCATTGGTCAAGGTTAAAGGGTAGAGCAGGAGTGGGGGGAAGGTGGATGGGGAAGGGGTATACCATAATCTATGTGAGGTAAAGATGGGACAAAGTTACGTGAAATATCCCTATTGCAAACCACTACTTATAATTTCTGATGTAGTCAATAAACCATAAATACATTGTACCTGTGTTTTCCAGTGCCCTTGGAGGGTCGGCTAACCTGAGGATTCCTCCCTATCCCAGTGGTGGCTGTCTGCTGGATTATGTTCCAAATGTCTGTGAACTTTTACAGAACAAGGTAAAGTTTCTGGTACACGTAATGGGAACTCAGATTTCAGGTTGAAGGGAACTTAAATAAAAACAGATAGTTTTAAAATGATGGGAACCTTTAAACCAAGATAAAGATTCTTATTATCAGGGACTCATTTTGTGACATGGATTCATATTTAAAAATGAATCAAATTTCGTTGGAGATTGGTTAATTGGTAATACATGTACTTATCCATGATTCATGATACATATCAGTCTTAATTATGTAATTAGTCTGTGTTATATGTTCTTAGGTGGACCAGATATCAAATGTTCATGAGAAAAAGAAAGAATACATAGCTGCCTTTCTCAGTACCTTTGGCAGGTGAGCATTACTGAATTGAATATTGATGATATATTTCAAACTGCAGTGTTTTATCAATGTTTTAAGAAACGTGAGAAAAGAAAAACATGCAAAGGTTGATTGTTTTTGTAATAAAACTTCTTCATATCAGTTTCATAACTGTTTATAGCAGAATTATGACTACCCAATACAAAATATAGAAAAAAGCAATCTGATTAAAACCAGATCTTTGATTCCACTCTGATACACTACATAGTGTTGGAGTGGATTAAAACAGTGAAACCAGTTAAACAGACCACCACAAAACAGTTGTTTCAGAATGCACAGTTTACAGATAACAGGTTCAGATGACATACAAATGCTTGCATTCAGACCTAGTTAAAGTTCTGATTTATACAGGTTTCTGATTACACAGTATTCTTATATCTACCTTGTATATTGTTGCACTTTTAGCTAAGTTTTAATTGGCTAGAAGTATGTAAAACTTTTGTTAACCAGGGATGTAAGATTTACATTGCATGTTGCTGTTCTCATCAAGTGTTTAAGTCATGCATCTTTTCAGATCGGTGTTGGAATATGACGCAGAAGTATTTACTAGGATTTCATTTCTTTTTGAATGGAATGATTTCTTCTTCATACTATATGGTAAGTTTAACACAACTCGTGTTATAAATGTAAAGATACATTAGCCCCTTGTTTGATAATGATTGTTAGCCGTAACAAAATATAGACATTTGATTGTTAATTAAAGACAATGGATCTATGATACAATAATTCATGACACTTTTTATGCCCTCGTCATTTCAGAGTAGTGTTACCGGTATGTCAGGTCACTAATAATCATCAATTTTTACCGTATCCATAATGAATTATTCTTAACAACAGGAAAACAATACAAATGTCAGGTATAAAAATAACTTTGATAGAATCAATGTTTCATGGTCCCCAGGTCAAGGCCAAGGTCACTGTTACTATTAATAGAAAATTGAACTGATTCATTGCTCGAGCAACTTCATTTTGTAGTACTTTTGATCAAATTTTATTCATAAGTCATTTATGAGAATATATTTATCAGGCCATCCTTAGATAAAGTTCACATTTAAGGATGCGATATGTCAAGGTCTTGGCAATGGTCACCGTTAGATTTAAAAGTAAAAAAGAAATTGTTTAATTTTGCCACGCTGTAGTGAATATATTTCACTAACTTCATAAAAATGAATACAAGAAAGATGTATTTATTTTCAGACTGAATTAAAGAAGGGTGACGATACATTGTACCTTAACAAGAGTTCAGATTTCAGGGTGCCATGGTCGGAGTTGATATTACTATATAAGAATGTTACCAATGAAACTAATTTTAGATGGGTGTGGGGGCATTCATAGCCGGTTTGAGAAATTTTAAGTCATTTACCTATCAACGCTTAATAGTGGTTCAGGACAACATTATAGACTGAATTTGTGCTCACTGTTACAATGACACAGTATATGTACATAATTACTGGTTCTCAGATAAAATGTATTTTTCTGTTTGCAGTGGAGCTGCCCTCATTCTTCCCCCAGGAGCCTCCCATCTTTACTTTCCAGTCAATCTACCACGAGTCCAAAGGCAAGCCATACACCGAGACGTATAATGACTACCCATACAGCCCTCGCTGGACTGCAAACAAAATGGCAGAGAAAGCAAGGTAAGCATAGTGTTTCTTGATATTAAAACTATCTAAGTTGAAGTAAGTGAAAAAAATCATCACACCTGGGGGGTGATCTATTAACAAATGTTAAAATTTCCTGTGGAGACAGGGGCATAAAAACAAATGAAATCTTTGATAGACCTTACTTTTCTTTGTTCTTTCCAAATAGGTTCTTGGTTAATTTGTATGTTATCTAGAAAATCTACTAAAATATATATTTATTGATTGCATTCAGAATGTCATGGTTGTTTTTTCTTTACCAAAATCCTGACTCTAGGGAGAAGAATTTAGTCTCGGAACCTCAGCAAAACCTCAGTTCTGACCTAAATTTGAAACCCTTGATTAGAATTTCCCCATCCCCCACACCTACATATGATAGCCTCTATAGGTCTCCATTACTTTGCTTAAATTTGAATACTTTACTGTCAAACATATGTAATGATTTATGTTTTAAAGTGAAATAGGTTTTACTTTGTTTTGCAGGGAATACATCCTATGTAGTATTGGGACGTTCCAGAAATCCTCAGTCCACAGTGGTTCTCTATAGACCTTCATATGCTCAACTTATTGACAGTATATTTTTTCTATCATCATCATGATGTCAAGTATGAAAACCGTTCTTTTGCTGCTTTCCTATTTGGACCTATATACTAAAAGGACATAGTGTTGTTTTAATATGCCATTTTTCATGACAAGTAGCTCTTCCGGAAAAAGTGCACTCTTCATGAAATGAAAATGTTCCATAAAAGGTCAGTTCAGATACTGTATAGTTTTACATGTACTTACAGATCTAGAGATGAGCAATTTGTCATTTCAGTCCTTTTTTCTGCTATATGCATACATTTATGTACCTCAAAAATGTGGAAAGCTTGCTTCATTGTATTCTGCAATCATTAAAGTTATGTTATTAAGAAATCTTATATTTTCTTTTGTTATCTATTGTCATCTATATATAGCAAGGAAAAATATTGCATTCAATCAACCTCCTGACAACTTGTTTATCAAAAATTAACAAAAGTCCATAATACTGTACAGAGTGGAGCAGAAGACCCACTTTTAGCATGTGAAGCTCCATCATCCAGGGAGGTCGCTAGTAAACAAATTAATTTTGTTAAATGTAGGTCACAAGAATATAGGAGATCTCCCATGGAGGAAAATATGATGTGCAGTGAGCAAAGGGCCATAATTGTACACAGTGAGGTACAAACCCAATTTCATTATGCAATACTCGGCCACACCAAGAGATATTGAGGTTCCCCAAAGAGTGATAGTTGGTAATCATATACCTCGTGTCTTTATACAATTTAAAAATTAACTAACGAAATTAAATAAACATGATAACCAACCATCACGAGTTTGGGGATCTTTTTCTCCCACAACATTCAGATATTATATCTAGAAAACCATGTTTTTCTGAGAAATGAATCTGTACATTATTAATGTTTCCGACTGGGGAATCAATTGCTATGAACTATGACGTCACAATGGAAGATGACATCAAAAAGCATTGTTACTTGATGTCATAATTTAAAGAAAGATGGTTGAAATCGTCCAGGTTGTTACAAACTACGGTAGTTGGTAACCAAAATAGTTAACCAACTCCTGGCAAATTTATACAATGAGTCGGGAGTCAGGAAACCTATATTTTAATAGTGGTTGTGGGAGAAATTGGCATACACAATTTGGTAATGGAGTATATGAGAGATATGCATGCTCTAGAAAGACTCGATCCATAACTACTGTAGTTGCAGAAGAAACCCGCTACTGTTTACAACTGAAATGAGCAATGTTTTAAATGACTGCTTTTTCTATAAACAAGGAAAAAGAAAGGCAATGCAATCTTAAGCTTTTACAAACTTTCTTCATTTAATGCTTTTCACATAGAAATACAAATTATTATACATGTAAAAATATATGTATACAGGTGTAAATAGACATTTTATACCAAACATTTTTTTCAAGAATTGCAATAAAATATCATCACAAGTTCTTAACGGTGCTAAAAAATTAGAAATATTGATAAAATATATATATGAAGAAAATGGTTGGCATACACTGAGCATCCATCACCATCACAAAATAACTTGGTTTCATAAAATGTTTTATCAAAACACCTCAGATTACCTCTTTGGTCTTTTTCTATAATCATTAGACCTCCTTATAAGCTTCACAGAAAGATAGTTAAAAGGTCAGATAAGACAACTGTTACAGAGATTCCTTGTATAAAAAAATCAGGTGCTGTCTGTCACTAATATATATGTTGGAACTTTCTCCCTTTACATATTTCTCCCTGTACAAAAAAAATAAATTCATTTCTTGCATGAAGATTTATCTACAATCCAAAGACCCACTAGCTCCCCCAGCTCCATAACTACTGCGCCTTGGATAGATCACAGGGGCTAGCAAAGATTTATATGGGATAAGAATAAAAATAGTGAGAAAAAATATGTACAGTTATGTATATTTTCTCACTATTTTTATCCTTATCCCATATAAATCGTTGCTATAGTCAATCAGGCAATGTGACTTTTCTTACCTAATTATATAGTCAATCAGGCAATGTGACTTTTCTTACCTAATTGTAACCCTGGTAAATACTAGCCGCAATATATCGCTCGGCTGTAGAGAACTTCTCTTTAGCTCGATCGGTTGAGTGTAAGACTAGTAAGCCAGAGGTCCCGGGTTCGATTCCTAGCGGAGGCAGTGATTTATATATAATTAATCATGCGCTTTGTTACATAATGATAAAATAATTTAATCTCTTACGAACATTCGTATTATCCAACTTAGAACTACATAAAGTCATTTTTATATCAACAGTAAATTATATATAGTAAAAGTAAAAACGTTATGTCCTCATTTAAACTGAATTATTAGTGAATAATTACACAAATACACTAAATAGTGCTGTCCTGGTACAATATAAATAACAGGAGGTCCATCGACCTGACTAGCTGATCTGTTCTTTACTTATATTATGCTGAATGTGGTACTTATGTATATCTATATACAAAAAATGAGTAAAATAAATAGGAATTGAGAACAGGTAAAACATTTCACAGATTTACATCTATGGTACTTTCATTTGTTAATCCTTTCACCCCTATGTAACTTTAGTAGACTCTACCATGCATTGATCTGGATGAGTCCATTATGGTCTACAGTGGTGAAAGGGTTAATAGACGAAAGTATCACCTTTCTAAACCTGGCTCTGTGTCCCTGTCTAGATCACTTCCTGTGATATTTGGTCCCTACCTTCCTCTCGGTCTAGTCTAGAAGCCATCACTGCTGTACTAATCTCGCTATATTGTTCGAACACCTATTCACTCTATCTTCTTTAGTCTACTTTATATCCCTGCAAAAGAGCTTTTATTTGAGCTTTTATTTTATTTTTTTTATCTTTACTGTAAATATATTAACATTATAATAAGATCAACTATTTTCCTTGTTTTTTGTCCTTTCGTCAGGCTTCATTTCAAAGTATATCACTTTAAATAAACATTGAAAACATTTACATTAAACACCACTATTTCTGTATATGAAAGATCCCTGCTAGAACTGTATACAAATCATCATGTCAGTGAAATGTACCATATAATATATGATCGAATCTGAACAAACAAGTTCTTGTAGTATAAGTACTTGCACACTAGACTCTAATACAACCCCTGCCCCTTCTGAAAGATTAAGAATAGTTAAAAAAAGACACACCGGGTGTCCCCTTCTAAAATATCAGTAAGAACAATTAAGTGAAGACAGCCTTTACCCCTATAAAACCAAATCAGGGTTATTTTGCTAAGCTAATGTAAAGAAAATAAAATGAGCTCTTATTCCATGTGAGATAATGAAAGGTGTCTTACAGATAGATATAGAAGTTTTCATATTAGCGAGGCTGTGCCAAACAAAATAGAAAATTTTGCGATGAATTTCATAAATCTTACATGAAATGGAAACAAAGTGGAGGTAGTTTTATCACACTACAAGGAATGTAAACTGATTTCATGAGTAAAATGTTTAACCACCAGCAAATCCTCAACAGCATTATGTTGATGTAACGTCTATTGCCTCTAACTTAAGGTGTAACACTGCATCAGTTATAATCACGAAGAAGAGTTCCACTTGGAGTATTCTCCCTTCTATATAGGAGATGAAGCAACCTAAAGGAGTTTTCTAGCCTAGAGTAACTTCCCCTGACATATTTTGCATCTGTTGTGCAGCCCATTCTGATGCTGGTGCTTGTATAGTTCCAGTATGGCAACATTGGTAAGGTGTAAGCTTTGCAATGGAAAGGTCCCGAATTTGACTCCTACACTTTTCTTGTTTTCTCTTTTTATTTCTATTTTCAAACATTCAAATTTATTCCAACAGTATAAAATTTCGTAAAATGCATTAATTCTCATCATAGATTTGAGATGGTCATGGTAGGCAAATGGATCTGATTGAGTTTGAATGAAAATGCAAATTATCTTATATATCGATGTGTCAGTTATGATTGCACAAACGTAAAATGTATTTACAACAGATATGTTTTACAATATTTCCTACCACCATTTTCCACAAAGACACACGATACAATGGTTCAAATCTAAATTTCCCACACGCTTTGGACCTTACATAGATAAGTCAGTGACATAAAATAATACTGTAGTAAACTCTGTCTATACTGGACTGTGTGATCAGGAATTTTGTCTACACTGGCCAAAACATTGGTCCCATCAATGTCTATTAAGTAAATCCAAAATTCTCTGCAACAAAGGCAAATTATGTATTCTCACGGATGTCCAGTGTAAATAGAGTGTAGTACACGGTGTATGTAAAATTCTAGTAATCAGTCGTCATTAACTGGAGCTACAGGTGGGCTTGTACAACTGTAGAACATTGTCCTTTACTGTCTGGTACTCTGCCTCTTCTAGCTGAGCTGACCCAATGGTGTCATTAACCGTCTGCTCCGTTAGCCCCTCATACATCTCGGCAACTAAAACAGCAATCAAAATGTTATCTCGGGACTTTGAAAGACAAACTTGTTACAAGGTATCGCTGATCAGTACTTAATTAATCCCCCAACTGATTCAAATTAGGATTAATATATTGTCTGGATACACTCTTAAATATTTTCTTTTTTCAGTTACTTTAATCTTCTTTAGACTTAAACAAATCTATTCCAAATTCACTCTTTGCACAAGGTGTGTTTGTAAGGTTTGCCCATGTTAAAGAGTTATCTCAGTGTTTGTAAGGTTTGTCGATGTTAAAGAGTTATCTCAGTGTTTGTAAGGTTTGTCGATGTTAAAGAGTTATCTCAGTGTTTGTAAGGTTTTTCTGAGGTACCTACTTTTGATAGGTAGGTGTCCAGCCAGCTCCACCACTGCCACATTAAAACATATCTCCTCCTTCACACCTGGATAAGGATATCTTACTTGTTAAACTTTTTATACACAGTTACATTGGATAATGATACTTACTTTACATTAGCAGTCATCTAGACTTAATCTCAGAGTAAATTTTGGAATAAATATATAGATTTTTTTTCTATATACAGTAATCCCCCTTTAACTTCCACCTGGATACATTTCCATTGACCAATTTGTTACAATGATAGTATGACAATCTGAAGTCTAGGGTACTCCCGGTCTACCCCAGCTGAATTTTAACATTCAGAACACTTTTGTTTATTATGTTTTGTTTATCTCATCTTTATTATTTCTCGTTAGAGTCCCATAATTTCAGAAATGATTTTTCAAAGTTGTTACAAGTCATACTAGAACAACATTTGAACAGTTAAGTTAAGTTATTGGCAGTGGAAAGGCGATCATTATGATGGACATATTTTTGTATTCCTCTTTTTCAACCTTCTTTTAAATCAAAATGCACCACGATTTATGAAAATGAAAAAAGCCTTTTAGTAATAAGCGTAACACATCACCCGTAAAATGATAGTTTGTGTACCTATAAACTTTTTCCTTGGCCACAAAAACAGCCTGATAGTCCTGTTCCGACTGGTCCTGTCTTCCCCAAACACTGTACCACGTGTCATAAACAGGTTGTGGGCTATCTCAGATCTCTGCATGTAATCTGCTATCAGGTATACCACCCTTAAATAAAAAAAAATGAGTCAAGTTTAGCAATACAAACAATTATGTAAAGTCAGACTTTCTGTATTCCTCTATCATTGACCTGTGTATATATCAGTATATATGTATAAAGGAACTGACTTGGAGATTTCTTCTATCATTTATCTGTGTGTACGAATGAAAACAATTACCTGGAGACTTCCTCTACTGTTGATCCATGTAACTGGAACACAAATCCCTTGGTGGGCATGACCTCTAACTCGTACAGGATTCCCTTCAGGTGTTTCACAGGCTGTCAATATAACAATGTTTAACTGGTATTTATAACAATCTCTATTGTGTCGGTTTAGCAATGAAAGGTCCAGAAGGCCCAGTTTTAACTCATCTGGCCGAAAGTGCCTGTTAGCTTATGCCATAGTGCAGTATCCATCATCATCTGTTTTGTCACAAACCCTTTTCTAAAATGACTTCTTCTAAAGAACCGTGCAGCCTAGGAGGATAGCCCTATAGCTCGAACAGGTGAGGGGATATCAACTATATATTAACATTTTTACCAACACGAGTTTAAATTTCCAGGTAAGCAATACAAGCCCTAAATGTCAAGTGGATAACATGTATATATTACAACTTTATTGCGAGAAAAATTCAATGCACTGTTTAATAAAATTTTGAATATGTTGATTTATGGAAAAATTATTGCAATATTGCTATAGAATTTAATAATTATTGTACATGCAAATCTGATTTGAAAGAATGTCTCGGTAAGTGTATCAATTCACCCTGGTGTAATATCAGAACAATCCTAGAAAGCACTTTAACATATAATGTGTTTTCATGACTTTTCTCTAAAGCATGTATCAAGAAAAAAATATGCAAATTCATGTTTATAGCACAAACTCCACATTTAAAGACATAGACAATGACTTACACAGGATTCCACCAATAGTTCTTGTTCTAGATAGTAGGCGTGGAGGTGCTGATGATTGACGGAGGCATAGGCACAGAGACTGTTGAACCCAATACGGAAGCCCCTGGAGTTATAAAAATAATACTTATATACAAAAACAGGTTCAATGCTCTTCCAACTACAAAACTAAACAATTGCAAGTATTTTCATAAATTAGATGTCAAAACAGTTATTTCAAACATACTGTGTACCGTACCAGGAAACTTTCGTCCAGTCAAATATCTGCCCTTCGCCGATAAAATCCATGTTCGCCCTGTGTAAATTTTACCCTTAACATGTAATCAATATATATTGTATATTGTGTAATAATATTTTGTGTCATGACAAATTTGCTCTCGCGAAAAAAGGCAAAAGTTAAACTAGGGCGAAATTTTCCGATATACAGCAGGACTCCATCTCAACAAATATCCTGAAGTGCCATGAACTGCCAAAGGAAACAATGCACTCAGACTTACTGAGGCATTCAAAGTATCTTTGACATACAACACCTTGAGCTTCCTGGTCTGTCCTCTTTTGTAGAACATATGATCACTATTTTAATTACCAGTATGGGCTGGTGAAGACAATTTGAAGTAAATTATATGCCCTGTTGTTTGTGTCCAGATGCGACAGCTTTGTTCTCTAGTGTCTTGTTACAGGGGAGCTTAAACGCATCGCTCTATAGCGACCCAGACCTCAACCAAAAGGCAGCCTGGTCTCCAAAACATGTCATTGTGCCTACGAGGCTCCGAAAAGAATAGGACAGTCTTGACTCCCTTACAGGTGAATGAGCTCCTTATGACTTGTCTTATGATCAAATAGTTACTGTTTACAACGAATGGTACTCTTCACAAAGACTGGGTGCTACCAGTTCCTTAATTGCAAACACCCACCCCGTTCCAAGGACATTCTTACAACACACTAGACTGGTACTTACTGATGTCTACTAAGGAGAAGTGTATCTATAGCCAGTTGTATAGAATACTCTGTCAACATCTGAAAAAAAGAACAGAACAAAACTGAGGTTAAGAAATAATAATTGTATATTATGTGATCATCTCTTGCACTGTTTGCAATGTCAATATTAAGGTTTGGTGTTAGATTCCACTCTGTCTCCCATCATATATTGAGGCAAGACATTTATTGCCTATCTCCAATTACAGTGAAGCAAAACATTTTGTAGTCTCCCATCACACTATTACATTGAGGTGGTATAAATGGAAAGCCCGTACACAATGCTAAATACAGAATGTGCAATGCTAACTGTCAAATGCCAAATATTTCTAATGCTTGATTTAAAAGGTCAAATTTGATCGTGAGACTTTAATTAACGAAAGAGAGAGATATAAGAAATTAAAGATACTATGTGTTATAATAATGGAAGAAGATTTTACAGAACTTGTTTCCCTTACTAAGACACTTATCAGTAAATCATACACATCATTGGAAATCACATCATTGACAACTCGGTCTTTCAAGTTGATTATTCCCATACTCCTACAGTGTTTTTCCTAGTGATTGTCTATGGGTTTACCGTTCAGTTCAAACACTAACATACACACTGTGTTATAGTCGGATGGTGTGATGGATAACACACTTGCCTTTCACCAAGGCAGCCGGGGTTTAATTCCCGGATTGGACGTAAAAAGGCTTGGGGTCACCTGTCTGACCACGATGGTTTTCTCTAGGTACTAGTTTCCTCCAACATGAAGACCCCCACCACACTCTAACATCCAGGCCAACTATAGTTATTTAATATAAGTTGAATAACTTGTTTCATAATTGTTGTAAAACAAATAAAGGTAATATTTTACACTTTATTATGCCCCCGCCCTAAAATGGGGGGGCATATAGTGTTACCCATGTCCGTCCCGTCCCGTCCCGATGTAAACACTTATCAACTTCATTCTTTGACAGATTTTGGTCAAACTTTATACAAAGGTCAAGTATGAGTATACGTC
>JAUMHH010225543.1:0-11950 GCA_032359455.1 Chlamys rubida
CTCTCACAAACCAATGACGTAACAATCAATACCTGTTCACAAGAGAAGATAACTCTGCAATACGCAAAGACGGAATAAACATGTAATAACGCATTACCTTACGGTATCATTGAATAACACATGTGGTGTAGTAAGAATATATAACTTGTTCCATCATTTTGATTCAGCAAAAGGTCATATGTGCGGAATATAACTATTCACAGGACCATTCCATAATGATTTATGCGCGAGTCGTCATGATGACGTACTGTGTAATATGTGTATTGTTCCTGTTTCATTTAATTGTTGAACGTACCCGAATTAATGCAAATCCTCGACTGAATTGCGAGAATCTAAATTAACACTTGTCGGTATTATAAGTATACGTCTTCCAGACGTGGTGCATATGTAAGTTTGATCAATGCACCGTTAGCATGCTAATCTTGTCACCTAACAGTCGTAAAGTCAGGACGCATAAAATGATCAATGGTATTAGAATGCAAATTCTTCCTCATTTGCATATGTATTACCATAGCAATATTATAGTAAATATCAATGCCTTTGATGTCGATATTACAACTCTCGTTTCTATTCCTAAATAGACTACTTTAATTGATTCCGTGGTGAAATGGTGTCTTAAAAAGCGTCAGGTTCTCGGAAATCATTTTTGAGCATTAGAATTAAACAAATAATAAATTCCTTCGATTTTACAATTTATTTCAAATATTTCCTTCACTTACAATTAAATGAGGTTTTCTTCATGTAAGGAGAACAAAGTAATTACCTTGCTCCTTCTGCTGCATGTTCGTTTGAGAGGACTGATGTGTGGCCCTAAAAAATCGATGGCGTCGCCTGTATGTCCTCCGCTATGACATAAAAGAATCAAATTTAATTTGCAGCAGGAAATGCAATACCTAGATTCTTTAGCTTCACCTTTCCTACTTTTAACGCCATCATTTCGCTTCCGCGTCTGTTTTGGCACACCGAGCGATAACCCACACACCGTCTGTTTGGCTGTGAGACCCTTAGCGACCTTGTTGTGTTGATAGGCAGACGTGTACAGTAGTCTTTATCCATCAAAAGCATAAGGGTAAAACACAATTGCACTCGAAGTGAGGTTTGTGTTTGCTTCTGACCCGTACTTCATATCTTGTTACTGAAATAGAGGAGAGCCAAGCGATTCTTGTAACAATATTTCTTGCAAATATACTTAAAACTGTTAATATGTAGAAGTACCACAGTTGTCATAGTGCTGTGTTCCTTTCAAAGGAGCAAACCATCTTAGTATAATCTGAATGTTCACGGGCATTTTTGGCTACAGTTTGATGATAGTATTGCCATACTAATACACTACATGGAATAACCAGCTTTTACTTGAATTTACTTCGAGGATTCTGCTTAAAGTGTAGTGTACAACATGTACGGTTAACAAACAACAATATTACAATAAGAATTTCGGGTTAAATTATATTGGTATTGGTGAATCAAATATAATACACAGGTTAAATATAGGTATAAGCGAGATGCTAAGATTAACAAATATGTGTAATGGGGAAAAGACGGAGTTATTAATCCAACGTTTGAAGAGTGCAGACAAATTTGTTCAGCGTGATGAAGATATTGGTTGATTTAAGATGAAACACAGCTGTGGTACTTTTGAACGACTCCACATTTATGTCAGATAAAGTATATTAGCAGAGGAAAACATGAAGAGAGTTTTCCTATGTCTGCCTGAACCTTATCCACTTCAAAATACAACCATTTTAGAGATTCACAAGATGTTTCAATATACCAATTTCCCGAACACTTCATTCTTTGTTGCATCATGAATATGCTACTTCAATGTTCTGTATATCGTACTAAATATCAGCAACATTTATATAGCACACTATTCTATTGGGAGCAAAAAACAAAAGGCATTTTTTGTGCATATCATAAATGTTCTAGAGTTAACAAGTATATGCAAACTTATAGAGCATATCAATATATACTGTTCAATCAACAAGTAGTTCGTTAAAATGCGTTTGTATCATAATCACGTGATATTCTCAGGACGTCTGCGCTGGTGAGACTGAAACATAGAAGAAGAGAATGCTAGTTTTAACATCCTTAGTAAATTCGGGTTTCTAGTAGCAGACGAAAAACTGTTTAATAAAGAGGCTTCTACTTTTTGGAACTCATGTTGTTTAGGTCACAGTACATATAACAAGGATTCTGTCTCTAACCGCAATGGTCGGGGCGTCTGATAAAGTATGTCAAATCTCTATGAATACTAAGGCACTGTTCCATTCAGTGCCTTGTATGTGTATACTTGCCGCCCTTCCTTTCATTTTGGTCACGCTTCGATTCCTGCATTTATCATTGATATCTTCTTTGAAAATTCCGCTTTTGTACATGTGGTCTAATGCTCTGTTATATAACATACCTATGTGTTTTACCAAACTAGATTTTAAATGCATCACCATGGAGATAAATATCCGTACTTCTATCATTTCACTTTGATCTCCTTTAAGATATAACCAGTAGCTTAACAGACGACCATCTACCTTTCGTTATGGTTAATGAATTGATGACAAGCTAATGTCAGGGAAATAACACCAACAAAACACGATGCATGAGAGATAAATGATAAATTTCGCAGTTAATGAAAAATAAGGCGTAATTCTGAATGAAAAAAAAACCCAGTCCCTTCTTTCTGTTTGTCCAAAGCGACGGCTTTTTGATCCCCCCTAAACTATCACTAGGTAAACTTGTTGATTGGGTTTTCATTGTATTGCCATTTGACCTGTGAAATGTATATATGCTGATGTATCTGGTGCCCACTCTTAAACAATACTCTACTGTCTTCCAAATTGTTATTCTGTATTAAACTTCCGACCCCATTGACAGTGTTTGTTCATTTAGAAAAGATCATTCTTTAAATAGGATATTTTTGAATCCATTATTAAAAGGAAAACTCATTTTCTGAACATGATGCTACACTTATGCATCTGCAAACTCTTCTCAACAACTATTGGCATAAGAAAAGAGAATAGTTGAAGTTGAAGCGGCATTTTAATGAAGTTCCTTTTTTTATTCATGTCACAAAGTTCTTCATAATAATGAAGTCCGATACTCCTTGTGCGCAATCAATGCCGATACAATGAAAATGACCACGGATTTTTTTTTTTTTTTAATTTAAGTACAATAATCCGAAATCGGATGGCTACACATTTGTTTTGCAGCTACAAACAGCTGTTGGTGTAATGCCAACTACCTGAGTATGCACAAACATGATTTACTCTTGTTAATGAAAACGCCAAAGCAAGAATGTAAATTCATCCGTTGGTCATGTTATTTCATGAAAAATAAGTGCATGCATTCATTCTAAATCGATAGGAGTTTGCTAAAAACTCAAGCATCGGTGCACCTGGGTCATTATGTTCAGAATAGTGATATCGAAATTTATTTAAAATCATCATTATCAAATACATTTGAAGGCAATCCTTGTTTTTCTATTATCGTATAAAGACCTGGACCTGTATTCATGACACCGTTCTGTTGCCCAGGCATAGATATTGTGCTCCAGCCTAGTTTCTTGCTCTGGCTATAAATTGATAAAACAAATTATGTATGATTTGGAAAACTTTTCAAGAGACCCAAAAATGAAGACTGTTTTCAATGTTTGCATTTGACATTTTGTTCGAAATGATTTAAGCATGTTTCAAGGAAGTTGATTTGAGCACAGAATCTATGCTTGAGCATGCCAATGGTTTTATGAATACTTGTCTTGATGTTTGTTGTTATTTACACAAAGAAATGTCATATTGAATTTAAGTTTGAATAGTGCTCAACAGTGTATAATTCAAAATAAAATGCATTTCGTATATTCAAAGGGCCGATAAAAGTTTCCATTGTGAATCATGCTCACATCGTCAACGCTGTACATGTATCTTACAATTATGTGGTCAAATTAATGAGGAGGTTGTTTCCCGCTAGAGTTCGCAGCATAATTGGTCATTACGGGCGAAGTAATATTAGATATCGTGTTCCCCAAGAGATATAACTGACCACAGTGGAAAGTCGTTATTAGTTATATGATTATCAATTATTGTAAAGTTTCGTCAGGAGATACCTACATAATGTATTTACGGTTGGTTACCAAGTTTAAGGATATTAGTTAACACATTGCCCCTTCAATTAACGGTAGAAATGAATTTGAAACATCTGACTAATATAGGATGTAGCATTCCTCTTTTTTATGTCTCAGTTTCTTTATTTCGTTCACAGTAAACAAGAGAATAGAAAACAAAACGTACATTTTTCATCATCAGTACATATACTATCTTATTTACATTTAACAAAACCTCACAAATCATCATAACACATAATCAAATAAATCGTATATGTCTGTTTTTAACAGCTATGACAACGAACGTTCCTTTTTGACCGCCACTCAATCTTCCAGTTCTGACAAATCCAGATATACCGATTGTTTGTTTCGCACTATATTGGTGTCTTGTATTGCTGAAAATTGATTTAATTGTTTTGTCACAATGATCGGTAGGATATAAACAGACGGCGTCGAAAAATCATAAAAGAACAGATGGTATGCCAACCAGTACAGACTTTGGCTAGGTTGACTGTGTAAACAGCGTGACGTCATTGAAATACAATAAAGGCGCAACAATATGCATTTCGTTTGAACTACACATATGTAATGGGCAACCAATACCAATTAAACGCCTGGATCGGAACATTAAAATCCTCGTCAGTTTGAGGGTTCGGTATTTATTTTTTACATTAAGAGTTGCATAACTGCCGTCTTTGATACTGCGTCTAGTATATACCGCCATACAACCATAGACAAGTGCAAATACATGTTACAAATTTATCAATGAAAAGCTGTTACTGTGTATACTTCTCGGGGTTTCATTATAACGAATAATAAGTGAAGATAATGTTATACAATATTCGCCTTTTTGTGTTATATTGACTAGCATTTGTGTCTTTCTATAAAGCTCAACCTTACCATGTCAAGCGCTTTGCATTTATATTATTGTATTTCCTCATAAAATTTCAGATGATAGAAAAATGATAAAAACGTCTGGTGACATTTGTCACTCGATCATAGTCTGATGCGGCTGATAAGATACATTTGTGAGGGAGCTCGCTCATTTCCATTTTTTTTTCAAAACTATAAGCGGCGCAGGTTTGATCTGTTAACACGTTGTCCACTTCCTGTGCTTCCCTATGCATGAAAGACTTCTGGGAAATTTAGGCAGCATACCAGCTATAAACGAATAATAGTAACCCTACAATGTCCTTGTTCTATATTTGTTACCTGTGAAATATCATGAATTATGCATTTGATAAAAAATGTAATCTACACTACATATGAAGATATACGAAATGTTATATCTTCATGTGTGAAGATATCACTTTAAGTATTGTCTTATCAATTTCAGATGAAGAGACGTTAGAAAAAGTGGTTGTTTTGGTGCATCTTTGAACAAGCATTATGGCATTCAAAAACTACGCAATCGATATCATTTTTGTTGGGACATTTTACCAAACAATAGCAGCAAACGGGAGTAATGCGTTCAGTAACTAATTCATAATGGGGCTCTTCCTTGTTGTCAAGCGTGACGTCATTATAACTTAGCGTCAAATATTATGCTACAAATTCCTGAACTTTCTGATGTAGCAATGCTTGCGTAGCGTTACACTAAAAATGTATTTAATAGAGAATTAAATTGTTTCGTATCTTTGTGTTGTAGTTTCTGCTTTTTGCTTGTTTTGTTTTTGTTCAACTGGACATCTTTTGTTTCGTTGATTCACTCCATATATGTGAATACTTTTCCTTGTATCCGGTTGTCCTCACATCATTTCAAAACTTACCGAAATATACCAGAACTTACATTTTTTAATGAATTAATTTGTGGTGTGCTGTTTTTCCGACAATTAATAAATAGTGTCGATATGAAATGTTATTAAGCTGGCCTATATCGTTATAACACTTAATAATAAAAGTCATATACTGATACTTTAATATCGCTGTTTCGTCGTGGTGATACGACGAAAAAACCCATCAAAATCGTGGAATATCTGGATCACAAATAAAGAATAGAACATAGACTGATGGTTCAGAAGTAACAAAAGAAATCAAACATCGACATCTTTGTAAAAAGACATGAAATAACACGAATTTTTTATACATGAAGAGAAGATAAAAAGAAAAAAATGAACGAAAAAATAGGAGGCCGATTAAGCTTTTGTATTTTGTCATTTACTTTCTTAACGGAAGTAAACACTAGTTTTTTCCTTTGTCAATACCCAATTCTCACTTTGACGACGTGCATTTTTTTTTTTATTCATTTTCAATTTTTTTACATGACATGATACAACACATATGGTACATGCTTGTTGTTAAAGCTCCTAAAGCTTAAGAGTTGTTGCTAATAGTTTTTTTTTTAATTCACTTGGACTTGACATACATCTTCATTGTCAGTGTTGTTGAAGATACAAACGATTCGTACCCTTCCAGAATACCTGGTTTTCTATTCAATGTTATTGAGCTTTTTTCAATTTCTCACTGTAAAATGTTTCTTCGATCGAATTGATCAACCGTTGCCGTAGTTGTATGGATTGGAGTGTTTTTATTGACACCTAGGCAATTTTTTATATTAAAAGTGAAATCATGTCTAATCTCTTGAAAGACTCTTCAATAACATTGTTTTAAATCAACCCAGACAAGGATTTATATATCAACATCACTACATGAAAGATTTCTTTTGTGTCTATCGAAATGTTAATATGATCTGCCGGAGGTTGCTATATATCTTCGGCATTAACAGTGTAAGATTAAAAACGGCATGCATCAATTAAGCCCAAAGGATTCACGTACGACATATTCAAAATAATTTCAATAATCTTTTTTTTTTCAGATATAATATGCATGACATAAAACACAAATTTTCACTTATGGCCTATAGACTACGACATGTGTGGAAAACGTGTTGCTGATGGACAATTAAACATAAAAACCTTTTGTCGATCCCTTAATCAGTCCTGGAATATGATACATCCTTTCAAGGTAAAGTGTATCCTTTTGTTCTTCTGAATCAGTATGTCAGACGTGCCATTTTAATAACAAGATTATATTAATCTCTGCAGTGTCATATATCTGGTGTCACTCCTTCCTCTCCTCGTGGTGCCTTTAAAGAGATCCTAATCCGTGCTCACCTTTTCTCGAGCATTGCATTTTAAGTGTTATCGGTTACAATGCATGGGGGATTAATATCCGGTATGACTTCTACCCTACATGCCATTAAGGAAATTGGTCTTTGTCGGTCCTGTGACACGTCATTATGCCAAAAGAAGGAAGTATTGAGTCAGACTTAGTGTCATGGTCATCATCCGGGTACCATAACTTCTCAAGATTCAATTGCACACATTTACTTGCTAATGAAATATAGTCTAGAATACAATCCAAGGTCGAAATGAAAATAAAATAGATAATTGAGTTCTATTTAAATAGAAAAGGAAATTGTTATAAGCATTTCTGCTAGGTATTGTTAACGATATTTCATTTATAGAATACAATCAACATTTAACAAAATCGCTTACTGGAGAATGACAGGTCAACGCTTTACTTCATGTTTGATTGAACCTCAAAAACGCTGCTTCCTTCCTGAATATTATTTCGTCCTTCCTTGGGGCAAAACAATTGAGAATTAGTCGCTGTTCGCACACTGTTCTTTATTCATAGAAATGGAATTGGTCCTGTCAAAATGGACATGTCCGAATCAACATTTACCATGTGTGATTGAGCGGGTGTACACTGACCACTTTGATGAAGGTTTTTTTCTGATTGGTTGAGTGTGAGGACAGACCGATGACCTGGTCTTGGAACAAAATTTACTTTGATTGCAAGTGACGTACCGAACTTCTTAGCAACTAATTATTACTAATTAATTACGGCATGATGTACTATATAATTTGTGTTGTTACTTATTTACAAGCATATTGTTTTTAATATAAAAACCGAAAATATTGTTTTATATTGTTTGTTATCGATGGCGTAAAGTATATATATCTTCAATTTTCCAACCGCCAATACATGTAAATATCACAGTAGATTAAAGTGTTATTATGAAGTCTTAGATATAAATAACAAAAATATACTTCAACAAGGTTAAC
The DNA here is from genome assembly GCA_032359455.1 of Chlamys rubida. Lineage (NCBI taxonomy): Eukaryota > Metazoa > Mollusca > Bivalvia > Pectinida > Pectinidae > Chlamys > Chlamys rubida. The sequence continues at coordinate 8,161 of JAUMHH010225543.1, forward strand.
TACCGCATGCATTCATGAACTTGAAATGTTGCCATATACTTTAAAACCTTTAATTTGTATTGTAGGTATAGATATATGAAAACTCAATCCACTCAAATACGCATTATTTTCTATCGTAGAAAGTATATCAAAAACGGTTTTATCTGTCGAACTTGTAACAGTTGATAGTGCACGACAGCTAAAAGGCCATTGTTTCGTCTATGATGTGAGCCTAGAAAGCCACTGGGAATCAAGGCGGAAGTTGATTTTACATACAACGGAAGTTGTGAGCATATTGGGTGCGTTTAGAAGGCATATCGGCGATGTGATAACACACGTTCGCAGACATTCAAACTTATGATTTGCTTGCCAAGCCCGTCAGACGGATTAGTATACGAAAGTTAGAGCTGAGATCTCTATCTCCAGGGAGAAACACACATCAACATTCCGCGCAATGCAATTTCTTATCTCTGGCCGAATAGAGCTGACGCACAGAACGACATTTCAATTTCTGCCTCGGTTTGATTGGTCGCTATGATCCCATTGCATCAATACAATCACGCAAAAGGTTTGATTGACCGAGCCTCGACACATCTCCTCATTGTAAGCTTACCAGAGTGTTGAATGTATCAAAAATAGGCCATTACCACAAACGTGTTATGACAGAGAGCAAACAGGACACGTTTGGTTCTTTTACATAATGACATTAAGATGACAAATGGTCAATATTTTTTATAAAAACAGCATGGATGATAGATTTATTCGCAATATATATGGTCGACTATTAAGAATGTTATGGTGGATACGTCTGTCTCACCAAGCTTGTTGATGGCGATGAAGTATTATATCGTACGGTGAAATGAACCATGCAAAGGATAGATCCGTGTGTATTAGAACCATTCGTATTGCAGAAACATCAGCCGTTCATCATGTTAACAGTAGCATTCCCTTCCAGAATACTTAGTTTCTATTCCTAAAGATTTTAAAGGTTCGTGTTCTTTTTCCTCTTATGTTTTTTTCTCCTTCGTTCCTGGTTATATCCTTTCGCAACTACTGCTTTCATTTGAAATTGTACTTGTGGACTGACACGAATTGTGGTCTATTTTTTATACATATTTACGTACCAATGTGTAATCAAGAAGATAGATAAATTGTCAACAAATTAATCGTGTCACCTTATAAAGGTATTTGTAAGCACATATGTAGATTGTACAATCATGAACGTTCTTACTAACATGAAGGAAAGAACGGACACCTTTTTCTGAAATCAAATGCAAGGAAAACAATTGTTACTTCAGTATATATCGTATTTCTTGGTGGCAACTGTTTGTCAATTTAAAAAATACCTAACAATTTATTGTGATTACGACAATATGTTACTTTGTCGTTTCTTTTTTATCAAAAGTAAGCTGATGTATTCTTCTTACAATTTTAACTCAATTGCATATAGTGAGCTATATAGAAAGAAGCAGTTTAAGGACATGAGGTACACAAAGGGGTGTGGTATGTGTGGGGTTAGTTCTTTCATGTTTAAACAGAAATTGAAAACAGTTGGTTACAATCTCTTCAATATAAAGTTGTATGTATATTTTCTATATAATATTGCGTTTAGTATGACATCCTACAACACTACTGAAGAAACTATTACACTTTGTTCAGTAAGTCATTCGTTAACTCCACAGAACCCAACTGATATCCCCGTATAGTACTAAACGAACACGTTTTAAGTAGGATATTTTGAGTTTTGACCATCTGTCTAGCTTAAACTTTAGTATATGTAACATTAACAGACGTTTAAGCAAGAGTATGTTCGTTTCAATCGCCGATTATTTGATAACGTAAGTCCCCAGCTGCACAAAGAAGTGTTATTTTCAACTGGATTTTAGATGCAATCAAAGCAAAACGGAAGAGGGTAACATTTTTTTAACACACAATCCGAACTTTGTATTATTAAGGTACACATGAATTTGACAAAAGGATTTTTGTTTGCGTATTTGATAGAATCACGTTCAGGAACATCAATATGTAAAAATTGAAGACACATTCCAACTTTTCTTGTCTGAACTGGTATATTTTCCACTTCCGCAAACTCTCCTGGACAGCTTGTAATATCACTAAATCGCATGTAGGTATGATCAACGTGTTTCCTGTAATGATCAAAATATTTGTTATCCAAAGAAAACTACCGCCATCAATTTATCTTAATGTTCGGGTAAAAGAGCAACATATTTATATCTGTGTTTGGCAGTTGTAGACAGATAGAACTGAGAGATACATAGAAGAAACGCAATTTGAATTTAACAAGAGAAATCGTGGTCTGTGTTCGAAAGTCGAGTAAGTGGTTTTGATGCTCAATCATACCGATTGTGCAAGTTATTACATTTACATTTGAAAACATCCCAATTCTGTTCTATGGTCTTAATTAAACAAAAACTGAGGCAAAGAGAAAAAAATGAAAATGAAATCTATTAAATTTTAAATGCCACACGCAGCCAAGTAATTTTGAGACAGGAAGATTTATCACAGAGCATTTCGAGATGCATGCATGATGTAAGACGCAATTACCGCGGAACCCCAAAATACAAACTGTAAGTGGATACAGTGAACCTACACACCCTTCTGTACTAATTAGCTCGTTCAAAAGCATTTCATTTCTATTTGCACAAACCGTTGTGTGAGGTGCAGCTTTGTGGAAATAATATAATAGATAGCAACGCCAATGGAAATAATCAATCTCTTAACAGACACGTATCGTAGCCTCAAACTCGATTTTGAAATTAATTTGAAACTGACATGCGTCTTTTGGGGAATATTTCATTTTGATCGATCATTTGAGGTTTGACAGATCCTTTGCACATGCAAAGAAGAAATCCAGTAGCTATACTGTTCAATGTAATCTCTGCAATCACAAGGAGGGCAATCAATTAGAGATTATATTGTTACATCCGGAAACTTAAATATTTCGAACGTTCATGTTGCATTTGAACTGTTCGTTTTACTATCCGTTAACTATGCCAGGTCTGTTTGGGGTTTAACGTCCTCGAACAGCTAAGGTTATACGAAGGCGGTGCGTAGGGGGAGACCGTAGGGAATGGAGAAAAGAAAAGGTTTCATATTATACGGTGATCAGAGTTTCCATTTGACTATCTAGTCCTCCTTTTCTAGTCCAGATGATAATCAAACGGCCCATAGTATCGTGTATGGCATATAATGCAGACGATGCTCAGATTGTGCACATGACTTTGGTTATGCTTTATTATAATTTATTTGACGATTTTTTTTAATTTTTTAATTTTATTAAAAATGTTTTATTTGTTTTTGTTTTGTAGTGTTTCTATTAGCTTTAAGTCAAGCGTTTGGTTTTTATTGTTGACAGTGTTTACAATTTAGCTAGTAGACGCCAAAAGCAGTCAAAATCAACAGTAACATTCTCATGATAAATCTAGTTTTATCGACAAATTCTAAAATTTCAGGGCTCGATTAATGATTTGCACAGTACATGAAAGCTCATTCAAGATTCGTAATCAATTTAGCACGAGTTAGTTTGTTCTTGCTTTTGTTTCGGCAAAAGTTGGGAATTTTGGAATTTGCTCGCAAAAAAAATAAGTGCAAACAAAATAAATGTCATTTTCCCAGCCCTGTAGGTCGGAGATCGAGAGAAGAATACACCTGTTACCCACTGCTTGTATCGTAAGAGGCGACTAATGAGCAAACCCCTGCAGAATTATAAGAGACACGGTAGTCTAGTGGTAGGACGCCGGGCTCGTGACCGAAGGGTTGCGGGTTCGAGTCACGGCACGGCACTGTGTTG
>JAUMHH010225565.1:0-11950 GCA_032359455.1 Chlamys rubida
AATATTGACACGTGTAAAAGTGGGGACCATTGACACTTGTAAATGTCGGAACCATTGACACATGCTTATGAGGGGACTATTGACACATGATAATGTGGGAACAATTGACACATGTTTATGTTGGGACCATTGACACATGTTAATGTGGGGACCATTGACACATGTGCATGTGGGGAATACTGACACATGTTAATGTAAGAACCATTGACACATGTATATGTAGGGAACATTGACGCATGTAAATGTTGGGACCATTGACACTTGTAAATGTGGGAACCATTGACACATGTTTATGTGGGGACCATTGACACATGCTTATGTGGGGAATATTGACACGTGTAAAAGTGGGGACCATTGACACTTGTAAATGTCGGAACCATTGACACATGCTTATGAGGGGACAATTGACACATGTTAATGTGGGGAACATTGACACTTGTAAATGTGGGGAACATTGACACATGCTTATGTGGGGACCATTAACACGTGTTAACGTGGGGAATATTGACACGTGTTCTTGTGGTTATCATTGTCTCGCATTAATGAGGAGGAGATTGTCACAGTTTAATGTAGTAACCATTAAAAAAATATTGTCACGTGTTGATGAAGAGGAGATTGTCACACATGAAGCAATTAAACAGTGCCATGTGTGTATAAAGAGGAAATTGGCACATGCTACTTATGCGCAGATATTGGTAATGTTTTCACACTTCCTTTTTTTACCGTCACGTGTCAGCGAAAAACCAACCTAACATAATAATGAGCGGATCAGTACCACACACTTATGGGTGGAAACGTATCATAAATCAATGAGGAAAACACTGCCAAAGACTATTTAAGATAGAATATTGTACGCGCTTATCAGCTGATTATTGTCAACTATACTTGTAATAACAGCACTGTATAAAGCTACCTATGGGAGCAATGCTTACGGTACTCAAGATTTTTTTGTTTTTATATTTTCTCTCTCTTTTTATGCAGTATCTGACGCACATAGTATTCCACTGAATATTTTCAAACAAAACTAGGTCCATAAGTTGCATAATGTGTTGTGTATATGTATACTGGTATGTGAGATATTTTCTTGTATCAATTACCGCTATGGGAAAATAACTCCATTCCGGATATTATATCCTTTTTCTTTTCTTTTTTTATTAATTTTATCTTATTCCGGATAAGTTATCCGGCACTGAAATTAAAATTGATTGTGAGAGAAGAAATAACATGGAGACACAACGCTAGCGCTGTGGAGTTGGATAGTTATTTCTGTTGGATTATGTAACATACCACGTTATTACAAATGACAGGAACATGATTCTCGCCGTGAGGTGAGCATGTCTAAAGGCAATCCCGATATGTGGTCATGTTTGGTGGCTATAATTATATACCTATGAATCATTCCCAGAGAATACCTACAGGCACCTTCCGTGTCGGTGCACAGGTCCGGGTCTGGGTCCGGTTTGGGTCCGGTTTCCTTGTTTACAAATGCACCTTACCGGTATCTATCGTTTTCTTGAATTTTGCTGAGAAGAACTTTAATTCAGTGACTTTTCCCACATGTTTAGCTGACACAGCTATAGGGAAATATTTAAAAACAATAAGCACAATGTCGTTGTCAATAACAGACTTTCACAGAGTATTGCACTGTACCCAATTGCAAGTTTGACCTCATCCCAGTTTCCCAACTCCTTGACAGGCATCTTTTGATTTAAATGAAATGATATACACCAAATAAAAAAAATGCAATATCATCTATGAAACGCAGAGCAAACGGGAAATATTGTAACTGTTTCTAGCGTTGTTTATGATCTTTAACAATATGGCTATCCAACTGTTGCTCCAAAGACGTAAACAATATTAACGAGAAAAAAATCCTTTCACTCCTTCATAAATATACCAAATAGTAAATAAATAAATAAACATATGACAGTGAGACATTTAGAGATGTTCAAAGGTATATACGGTATGGTATGCATAGGATATAGAAACGATTTCTTGTAATAATTTACCATAACACCTCATTTAGAAATATGTAGCATACATTACTTCAATTACGACATCACAGGAAACAATGAGATTACGTCATGAAAAGGTGAAAATCAAAATGACTAAACTTTTGTTTTCAACGTTTGTGTCATTTTACGTTGTAAGGTCAAATCAAGGACGTATGTTGTTCCGTTAATTAATCAGGTGATGATGTCGTTTTATAAAATCGCGTGCGATAGGAACTTTATGATATCATATTGTACACCCATGGAAAATGTCATCAGTATTATCAAAGGTAACAACACTTACCGTGCCAAGGTTGTGAGTAATCCCAGCCTTACTAGATATAAGTTATATCTTGTTGTTTACCTCCTGTAAAACACACCAAATTTACTGGGGTTTCCAAGACTTTCCGTCTCACCATAAGGTCCAGTAACTTGTAATACAGGGGCACCCGACAGGAGATTAACGTTTAAGTATATTGGATTCTATTTTAAAAGAAACGTCACTTAACACAAGTTAACATTTAAGAATAAGATTACACGTATATGAGACAGTCCTTTCCTCTTTTCTGTGTCATGTATTTTGATTGCAAAAAATGATTGCATAAGATCCAAGGTAAAAACAAATCTGAGTCATATACGCATTTAGCGACATTTTACCTCATATGCGCATTCCACTGGGATTAGCTATGAATACAAATGTGTTTGTACGTGTAAAGCAGGAATTCCATGATTTGTTCATAGTTCGTCTGACACAAATACATGATAATTCAAATAATGTTTTTATTGACATATTGACAAAAAACAATAACAAATGAGTTGTAAAATGTATTGATATCCCCATGGGCGCCTCTTTGTTTACGACCGGAACTTACCTTGCGGTGAACTGTCCAATAATCGAAGGGTGATTGACAGGTGATCGATCAAGACTGATCATGTGGCCATATTGGTACCTCGAGACTAGCCGAAGCTAGTACATGTAAAAGCAGGGACGTATAACTATATACTGTCCCTGGTAAAAGGTAGTAAGTATTCATGATAAAAGGAAGCGTGGTATACTTCTGTATGCCTAAGACTATTAAAGCGAAACCTAGACTGGAAAGGCCAGGTCTACTCAATGCTGTTTCACCACAAAATGTATATATAAGTGAGCGTCACAGAACATTGTATTATGACGTTCTCGTATATATATATCTTTATATACCATGTGACATGTTTATGTATTACGTTTGTCCTTTTAAAAATGGTACCTATAAATAATGGACTCGGAATGTTTAGGGTCACTGGTTCGATCCGTTGCGTGGTACAATTTCCGTACATGTACAATTCAGAGCCCAAGTTGGAAATAAGCCATTTGTCGACTTTATGGGTTATTCAAGGTCAATTTTTGGCCAACTCAAATCCATTATTTCATTTATTTTGTGTCCTTAATTACATCAGGGACGTATAATATACTGTCCCTGGTTACATGCAATTTATAATATCAGATGAAAGTTAAAACCGGAACTTTTCAGTTCATTCCAGTATAACTATTTTCTCTTTACTACATTGTATAGACAATAATAGTACTTCTGTATTTTTGCTCAATTTGAGATGAATTGCTGGGATATTTTTTATACTTTGATTGTGTAATGAAGAATGGGATACATGAACATTTGATTAGTCGTATGTACATTGTAATACTTCGCTTTTTTACTTGAATAAAATATCATTGCATAACACCACAGGGACATGCCACATGCTACATATTATATAAAGGTAGATATTTATAAAGGTGAACGTCACAATATATGTAATTTTATGTTACATTACATAGCATGTCGCACGTCCCTGTGCGCTAGCTATCCTTTATACAAAATGGTGCCGTCGACCAGTCACTATATCAATGCTTCGGTCACGGAATTAAGTCCGTGGTTCGGTCCACTGCGTAGACACACATAATCACATGTCACCATCCTAATACAAACTTGTGCCGCTGACGAATCCAAATAAATAAATAAACAATTTTAAAACGATTATTTAACCGGTTTGTCCAACCACTATATTTATTACTGTTTGTTAGCTCGGGTGGAATTGCGCAGGTAGAAAACTGAGTGCCATGAGAAAACCTTCGTTTCGGGCAGGTGATCCAATACCGTTTCACGTTTGAGTGGGGAATCGAACCCTGGCCAACGTGTGCAAGCGATTTGGGAATCACAGGAGACCAGCCTTGCTTTACCAATAAGGTGTCCGTGAACCTCCTCGCACAAGATATTAGAGAACCCTTTGTGGGGAATTTGAAAAACCAGGGTTGTAAATACTGTTTATCATTGGGGTCGAAAGTCTGACAAGGAGACGTAGTCAAAAGGATGTATTTTCTATAGTGTCAAGGTCGCCTTATATGCTTCGGATTGAGGAAATTTTCGTAAAGCTTAGCGGCAGTGTCATCAGGCTAGACAGTATGACGTCGTTACCACAGGGACCTGAGAATTAGTTACAGCTATATATGAGTGTTCAGAGCAATTTTACACGTTTAAAGGTTTAAATAAACTTTCGGAAAAAATGCCGACCCCAATATACCATCATTGGGGATGGAATATTTTACCGAAAGTTGATCTAAAAACATAAAACGTGTAAAATTACTCTTAACACCTTAGTTTAGGTCCAAATATAGCTGTAAAAAATTATCAAGTCGATGTGGGCGTTACTTGGATTCCTTCCTATATGCCTTAGATAAGTAAAATAATGGGCTTGTCGTGGAATTATGAATTTAAAAATACGAAATAATATCTGTGATTACTAATCAGAATGATCAGGCTCAAGATATCATTACATAGTAGAATCGGCAACTTGAAACGAATTGGCAGAAGTGGTGATGACTGAGCGACTTCTGTAAGGGTTATCTCCCTTCAATAAAAGTACTACTTTTCATGGTACTTATACATTGTATCAATCGTCAATATCTATAATGGATGACTTTATAAAATGCTTCACAAGTTTTTTAATTCTCATCTTAACAAGAATTTAAATCAATTGTTTCAACTTGAAAATATTTACGTTAAATAGTTTGATACTCGGGTGTAAATTCTTTATAAAGGGAAAAACGTTCTGAGATCTGAATTTGAACGGTATTCATCCTAACAAGAATAAACCCCCTCGTGAATCTTAACTGGGAAATTATTCGGCAATAATAACGTTAAATAAACAGTTTTAAACGAAAATTATCTTTTTTTATTGTACAGAAACATACATATTGAACTATATATCACAAAATTTCTTCATTAGAAAACATTCACGTAAAAAATACGAATATAATACATAGTAAGTATAAATCTAAGATTTTATCTAATTAATCAACACTGATCACAATGGTTAGGTGACGTTGTGTCTGAGATAACAAGAATACAAAAATATATATTACGCTTCACTTTCTGTATAGGGTCTCAGGCAGACATTGAGTTCATCTCCGCTTATACAATGCAAATTAAAATCACTTCGGTTGGATCTCAAACAAGCTCCGAACTATTTCATATCCCCAACACAATTTCTACCATTGTCCTGTATTCCAATTCACACATACTGCTATAAAGTTTTTATCTCCCGCATGGTGTACATTTTCACAGTCTATGTATTTCCAATAAAATAGGATCAATTGAATATATTTGTTTGATCAGGGTAATCTTATTCCGGTTTTCATAACATTTTGACTTAACAATTTTCATAATCAGTCCCTGAAACTGTTTAGTTCTTAATAAGTCATGATTCAATTGATAATAATCTGCATATCCAAAAATTGTCCACCACCAATATTACAATATATTCGGTCTGAAAAATAATCTTAATCCGAGCATGGCCGCTGCACAGACGACCAAAAGGAAGGTGGTACTCGGGAAATTCCGGGATTGTCCGTTGCAGAACGTGGTGGAGCATGTGCAGTCCCCGTAACCCAGTTTGTTCACGCAGGTATCGGATGCTGATGTGAGACAGGTGCGATCGATACTATAAAATGCTGTAAAATGAAAAATGCGAATTAAGTAAATATATGATATTCAGCGAACAAACAATTGCATGAGTTTATTGTAAGAATATTAATAATTGTGATAATTTTTATTTTATTGCCATATTTGAATTAGAAATTATCTCCATGGCAACACATTTTGCTTTACGACGTATTTGACTTTAAAATCGTAAGTACTAAGAGAATGTGAAAATGTGTCACAGTTTTTTTTTACGTTTATACCTTATAAAACGTAATATGTTTAGGCCCACAGATTGTTCTATCGGAATATTACACAATATTATACAATAATGAATGTCGGAATATTTTATTTTTATTTCACTGTCTGTGGTCCTTATTAAAACGTATTAACATAACTTCTGCGATATGTAACTAACATTTACATACTTCCGGTTTTCGTAAAACCTACTTGGTAACATAATTATATTCCTTATAAGACTCTTTCAAAGTAAAGTAAAAATTAAAAGACAATATTTCATCTCGTCAGAGAGGTAAAATTCTATGGGTTAGATTTAAGTGTATTCCAAAATGATTAACGGGTACAAGATGACCAATGGGGAACCGTCGAGTATTTTCTCGTTTACGGAAAGTGCCGACAGTTCCCATGCAATTGCAAGATGATATTAGTTTGAGTTCCTTCCCTTGATTACCTCCTTTAGTTCGCGTTATAGTGAATATAGCGTTAGCGATTACAACAGATCATTTGTACAGGATTCTATTTATCTTACATGTGCCCAGTGATAGGAATGACTTCCCACATCCCGCACATCCTGAACCTGTCTTCCGGTTGCCTTGAAGTGTCGTTTCGTCTATGATCTCCCCACATCCGGCGTCACCACTGGAACATACCCAACAGTCTATCGCTACACCTACAACATATACAATATTGTGTTGCTTTGTCAAATGTGTTTATAGCATATATGTATATCTGATAACATTTTAAAGCAGTGTGGGACACTATTAAAGTTGCATATGAACATTGACCGCAAAAGCGTAGCCCTTAGTTGACAAGTAGGTCACGGTGACCTTGTTTCACATGAGCGTCGGCTTTATGGTGTCAACAATACACTCAATGCTGTGCCTCAATACACATTAGAACCACACAACAATTTGCTAAAAATAAATTTAGAAATGTCTTAATCTAATCTCAAGAAATCTCAAGAAACGTTTGGAGTTGGGTGTTAAGTGAGTGAGAGAGGATGATGTTATTACTTTCTCCATACGTATGTTTTCCGCATTGCTATTTATAAGTGCTTTTGGTAAAAAAAAATACACACAATAACTGCTTTTATTATTTTGACATGCATCTGATTTTAAGATGCATTAGTCCACAATAAAACAATTGCATCTGAAAACTTACTTTTTGAAATATGTATGTACAACAAGCAGTTTACAAAGCTACCTTGCTGTAATAAAAACCCGAGCTATGTCTGCCAGTGCTTTGATCAAGTAAAGAATGGTTTACATTATAAAAGTAAATGATTAAAAAGAAAACATGCACATTGATGTATTATATTCTTCTAAATGATTGATGGATTTGTGGCTAACATAAATGGATGCATGACACCTCCCTGTCGTACACCTGCCCATTTATCTATATGTGGAGGCCCTAATACCTTTGAGTCTACCTTGAGTATTTCAAACAAAACTGTTCCAAATACACAAAAATCATAAACCTCAAGATTTCCTTTTTATCAGGACCCGTGATATACTAATTGATCCAACTTGAAGACAGTGCAGAAGATGTCAAAACAGTTCAGACGCGAAACTGCCTATACATTGGTACGCGATTGAATCCACCAAATTTGCAAACAAAAAAACAAACTAAAGTGCTTGTTGGATGCTAGACTGGCTACCAGCCCCTAAGTTTTTATGAAGAATTTCTCGATTGCATTTTACTTCTAGCTTATCTCCCCTAGTTTAGTTCTTCCGGCAAATCAAACATCTTGCAGAGGTGTTTGAGTTCCATCAAATCAATTTACTTGAAAAACAATATGCAGAGACTGAAAATTTAGTGACCAACAACAAGGCAGAAGTGTGTTCATCATTCAGAGATACAGATGGACTAATTAGATTTGTCTGTGCACTACATCTTTCAGCATGGGGCGTGATGTGACAAGTGTCAATACTGTTATACATTATGGTCCTTCAAATGACACCGACGACTACCTACAGGGGTCCGGCAGAGCCGGAAGGGACCCCAACGTAGACTGCAAAGCTGTCTTGATGAAGCACAGATATCGCATGAGAGAAAAAACCGATTAGAATCATACATTTACGATTCCAATGAAAGTTAACCATGTCGTTCCATCTGTATCAGATATAAGTATACATCATATAGGCCTATCACAGCGTGTCTGATTAGATTATATTCATCACATGACGGGGGAAATAATAATCAAGTTTTGACTCGCGCGCTTGAGTTTCCGGTCACAAACCAGAGTTCTGAGTAACTGTCAAAGCAGACGGTAACAATGGCTCGGAAGCCAGATAATATGTATTGTCGTGTTATTGCTCTATAGTAGTATAATGAAATATTAATGGTCCCTGCAGCATGGAAGCACATGTTTTTGTTTTCCTTCGATTTTTCATATTTCACCGAGGCTTATGGTAGGGAAACACGTTCCTTTCTTTTCCTTAGAGTAATCAAAGGCGATTCATGTTTCCATTTCCCAAGAGCAATAAATTCATAGTATACACGACATGCATGTTTAACTCGTTTGTGCTTTACGTACTATTTACAGCTATGGTAAATCAAGGACGAGCCACGTAGAGGAAAACCAGAGTACCTGGAGAGAAAAACTCCGACCTGCGGCCAGTACATGCACATGACAACTCCCCAACAAATGCGTCGAACCCATGACCCAGCGGTGGAAGACTAGTGAGCATAGACTTCTTAACCACTTGCCAATTGTTGCCCCATCTCCGTCATAAATATAAACTTTATCAGGGGGTCTTGATGTGGGAGGAAACCGGACTACTCAGAGAAAACCACGTGGTGGGGCAGGTGACCTCATACCTTTTCACGTCCGATCGGGGAATCGAACCCCGGCCGCTTTGGTGAAAGGCGAGTGCGTTATCCACTGTGCCACCCGACCACCCATCTCCGTCATATCCTACTGTAACAGCCATTTCGCCCCATATTTATCCTTTGATATAGTACGTATGCAATGGTACCACGTCAATTTCGTCCAGTACATAATCTTTCATTTTACTCGTTTACGTCTGTAATGATTAACTCGTTTCACCACATCTGTAACCTTAAATCTATATAGGTCTCTAAGGACGCTGAGTCATTTCGTCCAAACTGTATCTTGTGATATTTGTATACAAATCATGAAATATAGTCATTTCGTCCTATATCATAATTTGTGTTCGTTTCTAATGACTCAGTCTCTTCGCCCCCAACAACATCATATGATAAACATACGAACCGGTTACACTAGGTCATTTCGTCCCATGTGTATCTAACTCTGATATCGGACAGTCGCAATATACAGAAAATAATTCATTATAGAGTTTCAATTTAACTGAGGTACCAACATTTTCGTTTTTCAATTAATACAGCCGTTATGGCAGAAAAAAATATACGAGTGTGCAATCAATGTCTTACCTGTACGTATTGTAATACAAGTCCAGGTGAGAATAATGGCCAACAAATATTGATACAGATCCATGGTAATGTCTCTAGATACACCAAACTTCGTACGTATTTGTCCCGAAACCCTAATGTATATAATATCAGTTTAAAATGATGATCTGTCTATCTGGACGACAAATCATATTATTTCCATGGTCAAAATTCGTTCAAACACTGTCAGCCGTCGCGTTGTCGCTGTTTACCATTAATAGATCAATATGGCCCACACCTGGAATTCCGTACCTACATCCCAGTACTGGTTGACCGTGCCAGGATTTACAATCACCACCAGGTAAAAATCGTTATAAAGTGCACAGTTAATACATCGATAATACCCGTTTGTGATGTTATTATGACGAGGGTAGACATTACAATTCAATAAGATTAATGGTCTAAGTTTTGGTTTCGTACCTAACCGGGTGAATACACCCGTATTTACGAACTCAATAAAAATCAATTGCTAAGCTGCTTTGTGTTGTGAGTAAGGACAAGGTATTATATACCTCGCTCACACTGATCGGGGCTATTGTGTACGGTATTTATAATCCAGCTTTAATCTCGTATTAAAATGACTGGTTATTTACCAATAAAAAGAGAGATTTTGAAATAATTTATGGCCTCGTGACGTTGTATTCAGATGAATGAGTATTAATTACAGTTCAGAAATGTTCAATATATGATAAAATATTTTAATTTCCTGTTGCTTTTCAGTAGGTTAAGGATCGCCGTCCCGTTGAAGGAAAAAACATTAGAGAATTCCACTGTAGTCGTTAATGCATACAGTTATCTCCCCTTTATTTACGTTTCGCTTAAACTGTAGTCGGGCTGGTGTTCGAATCCCGATCTCGCCCAGTTGTATTTTTACTCTCATACCACTTTCGCTGATATCTTTCTTGTTTATTTCATTTTAATTATTTTGTTTTCTTAAAAATTCCTCGAAGTATATTTCATAAATGGTTTATCAAAGCTATTGTTATGCAGGTAAAAATAAATTATTCATAGTTACAATTTTTAGCAATCCTTAAAATTATTATTATTTCGTTTTTCTTCATTTTATGCGTTAGAGATATTAATACATTAAAAGTACATGATTTGGTGGGGTGGCGCAGCTGATAGCGCACTGACTTTACACCGAGACGGTTGGGGTTCGATTCCCCGATCGGACGAGAAAATAGGATAGAGCAACCTTTCCTACCCAGCGGGTTATTTCAGAACTACTATGATACAAAGGAAACGCCTTATATGATTTATATCTGTAACAAAATATATGTATTATTCTGACTGAAGTCGAAATGCGTGTATGTCTTTAATTGAAGTCGAATTGCACGTAATACTCCGACTGAAGTCGAAATGCGTGTAATACTCCGACTGAAGTCGAAATGCGTGTAATACTCCGACTGAAGTCGAAATGCATGCAATACTCCGAACGAAATGCGTGTAATACTCCGACTTGAGTCGAAATGCGTGTAATATTCCGACTGGAGTCGAAATGCGTGTAATACTCCGACTGAAGTCGAAATGCGTGTAATACTCCGACTGAAGTCAAAATGCGTGTAATACTCCAATTAGAGTTGAAATGCGTGTAATACTCCGACTGGAGTCGAAATGCATGTAATACTCCGACTGAAGTCAAAATGCGTGTAATACTCCGATTAGAGTTGAAATGCGTGTAATACTCCGACTGGAGTCGAAATGTGTGTAATTTTACTCCGACTGGAGTCGAAATGCGTGAAAGACTCCGACTGGAGTCGAAATGCGTGAAAGACTCCGACTGAAGTCGAAATGCCCGTAATACTCCGACTAAAGTCGAAATGCGTGTAATACTCCGACTGAAGTCGAAATGCGTAGCATTTTGCGCCCGCTTACAAAATACTGACAATGGGTAAACCAGTTGTTGGCATTTCCGTATTGCTGATCGTTATAAACAGTAAATAACAACTTCACACAAGGTAGTAAGTAAGAAGTAGAGAGAAACAAAGATTCCAAATATTGCAATGGGGGCAGCAGATTCATTTTGGTCGCTTTTGTATCCCCAAGTAGAGGGCACAAGCGCAAATCCCCAAATCTGCAGGGGAGTTCACATTCTAGTCGCCTCTTACGATACATGCAGTGGGTTAGACTGGCTACCATCCCCTAAGTTTTTATGCATTTCGCAGCTGCAATTTTACTACTAGCTTATCTCCCCCTAGTTTAGAACTTAGAATCAGACATCCAAGTGATCAAAAAATTTTGAGTTAAACTTTTTTCTAAAAAAAAATCAGACATCCAAGTGATCAAAATTTTTTGAGTTAAACTTTGTTCTTAATAATTCAATATTCTATAGAC